>CAJQUW010007492.1:0-87347 GCA_907163375.1 Prostheceraeus crozeri
TTCTCACAAATAGTTTACTACTGACAATAGAATCGAGAATCAAAAGCCATTTTTTTTCTATTTTTCAAGTTATATTTTCAGTAATTTATATCCGATATTTTTAAAGTTTCCATAAACGTTTTCTTTCTCGACGATCATTCACATATTTATCAAACTCTTGAGGTTGATAAAAATTTTCACACTTGTCTCCAATCAGACTAACCCTTTACCAATGTCTTTCCCTCAAACGTTCGAGTCGAAACGCAATCTTCTCTGCAGACTGCTTTAATAATACTGATTACGCAGTCGAAATTAATAGCGTTTCACCAAAAACCAAATAATTAAGCTGTGTGGGACTAATTATAAAATCACTGCTTAATATGTGGTTTTGTGAAGCGCTGCTAATTTCGACTGTTTAAATCACTGCTTTAAATTTATTTTATGAAACGCAAAACGATTTTCCACACTATATAGAGCACTAATTTGATTTAATGAACGGGCCCCAGATAATGCTGATTGCCTCAAATAAGAAAAATAGATTAAATTATCAACAGCACTTGAAAATTGAGATTTTGTTATATTATTCGTTTGTCGCCTAGAAATCTTTTTAGTTTCTTTCAGAAACCACTAAATTTCTCAAAAAATTAGAGTGAGGCAAGACTAGTGCAAGGCGATGAAAGACAAAGAGTCGAGCCCAGTCACTTTTCTGATACAAAAGACCTCTTCTTGTTACAATTGAGTGATTCGATTCTGTATATCTGATATAGCTGAGAAATACGATGCGTGATAATATAGATTAGAAGAATATTGCAACGGATCACCGGTGTGATAGCCAGAGACCAAACCATGTGCCGGCTCAGCCGATGTCATAGCCATTGCCATAGATTTTTGCTATTACTATTTTCAGCTGGTAAATTTTGAAATATTTGTGTACTGCGTCACTATGACGAAACATCCACTCTTGCTTCCGCATTTAAACACTAGAATTATTTTTAGTCATTAAAGTCTGTGCGAAATCCCATTGGTGTAATGTATTTCAGGGAGACGTAAATGCAGAAATTCAGAAAGAGATACATATCAGGAATTGTTCATAGGATGAAAATTAAGATATAGGCAAAAATCTGGCCCTCTACCCTCAATTTGCACGGTTTTAGAGTTATCACCCCCACTATTCAGATAAACAGTTTATTTCTATGTTTTGAACCGTCAGCGTGGCCTAGTGACGAAGTGCGAGCTCGTCTCCACCGCGGACTTCTGTTCGATTCCAGGGTCAGGCAAGTGTGGTCGGGGAATCAAGGGTGTTAGTGTCATTTATTGACTTAATAGTTGTCATTCTACAAGATATTTTACCGTTTTTCACAGTGAATTGTAAATATCCGTACAAAAGACACAGTTTATCTGATTTTAACTGTTGCGTCATCAATTATTAAATTATAACGCCTTCATTTTTCACAAACATTAGCGAATATTTTCTGTAAAGCTTTTCTGTTGAGTATATCGGATATTTAGCTGTTTCTAACGATGCACAGTTTGCAGTGTATGAAAGCTTTGTGTTGATGCTCAGAAAATAATCAAATAAATTTGGCTTGGACGTCCAAAAAGGACATTATCGATCTATGTCTCGGTTGCTTTCATCTGTGAATCGATTTTTCTGAAGATTCAAAAAAGCAACAATCAACTTTGCAAATAAAATAGGAAACACCACTGCAATGTAAACGGATTTTATATTTGCAAAATAATTGAAAACTTTGATGAACAATACTTGTCCATAAAATGAGAAGAACTATGAACAAAGGACTACCGAATGGAATTGGTTCCGGTGCAGAGAAGTGCTTTTAGCTGCACAACATAGACAACAGTACTTGGATTTCTATTGAATTCTATTCTTCTACAATGCAGTCATTTGAAGCAATATTACATAATTTACAGATCACTCAAAACGACATCAAGAAGACATTTCCCTATACTAGCTTTACAGGCACACATTGCAAGACATCTGTGCAATAATGGTTACTAGTTACTACATAGTTTTGGACAATGAACAATTGTTGCTGGGGATATGGTGACTTAACATGGATATGACACAAATAAAGCAAAAATGGACGCTAACACCCTATTCTTCCGACCTCAATTCGTCTGACCAGGAAACAAACACAGGTCAATTGCTTATTCCCAATGTTTCACAAAGTGGATGTGGCAATGAACACAACGGTGTCGCCAGGCCATATTCAAGCGGTCGCGAAGAGATCGAAACCAACAATAAATTGAAGTAAGCACAACTCAAGGAGACAAATGAGAAAACATTTTCCCATTTATTCAGCTAATTATCATCCTAGTGACAAGCACATTAAAAAATGAACATTTTGGGATAGCTGGACAATGGAACTCGAGTCACCAGTGTACCAGCAAGTGACTGCACGTTTTATTGCAATATACCGGAAATTGCATCAGCAAAAAAGAGAAAAAATGTTCAGAAATGTCAGCTAAGGTTGACTATACTTCAGAAAGTTGACTGAAATACAAGAAAATTAATGTTTCTGCAACTGGCAGACGAATTTCAATTTTTCTGGAACGTAACTGACTGCTGAACGCGCAGATTGGCACATACACAAAAATCAACTACTTATTTATGATTATTGCGCCGTATTTATAATTTTTATACATGATTATCATCGTTGTACAATTGCTATGAAAACATATGCAATGGCAAACTGATGACATGGGCACTCATCGAAGCTTGTTTCTGTAAAACCGTTCTGGTTGTGTGGAAAGACCACTTGCTTCACGGTCCTTCGTTGACCGTAATAGTATCCTGGTCCGGGAAGATAGGATTTTGCGTCCATTTGAGGTCGATTTGTGTAACATCTATGTTGATCAATATTTTTATAGATATATTAGCCAACTCCAACTTCCCATTTTTAAGTTATCATGTCTACAACACTACGCATAAGCGCTTCCGAGAGTAAAATACACGTACATCGAATTTCATCAGCTGAATTGAACATCGGACTATCAGCTGGACAAACTTTTAGCACACAGAGGGGACTAAAGCGATTTCTGGAATGACGAAATCAAGCACCAGTCTAATTCTCAGCGCGATTATTTCTGTGTTCAAAATGCAACCAGAGAAGCTCATATTTACAAGCAGTGTGGTTCAGCTACGCTTGTTGGGTTGGTTAGACTAGAAAATACTTGCATAACAGGACAATAGCCAGCACGAGTTTCTGCAGGGAGCGAGGCCGAAAATGCAATTCCACAAAATGACATGCATTCTATGACTGTTGCAAATCTGCGCGCATGCCGAGTTTTAGCCGGTTCCTCTTCTTGTCACACATGATCAAAGAAAAATACATGTTAATCCAATGGGATGGAGATGACACAACAGTTTGCCCAATTGTAGCCACATTCTCACATGCATCTACGATTAGAGGCATGATAATAACACACTCCCTTGACGGAAAATAACCTGAATACATTTCATGTAAGAAGTTGTGGCTCTAGACTTAACACTTGAACAGAGAAAGCGTAGAAAATCTCATTATCACCGAAAGCTTCAATCTTCCTCCCATTGAATTTACATGCATTTTTCTTTGTTACTGTCCGACAAAATGCGGAAATGACTAACTCGGCAGACGCACAGGTCTGCAGTGGCCGTAGTGTGCACATCATTCAGTGAAATTCGCGTTTCGACCTCGTTCCCTGCAGGAGATCAAGCTGACGGCCTCACAATATTAAGCAATAAAATGGTTAGCCGAGATAAATCAGCTGCTTTAGACAAGAGAAGTAATTTCTATGAGAAAATTCTAACACAAACTACTTGCAGCAGAGCAGATGAAGCGATTAAAGTTCAAGAGATAATTCACATAATAACTGCAGCCGAAAGTTCTTAGGAACTTTACCTAGTTGGAAGTCGCTTTATTGAAAAGGCATTAATTTCGTGCTACTAAGAGAATTGATGCAAAACTAGATCAAAGCACTTTACGAGTTTAAGGCAAGTGGACAAAAATTATTATTAGAAGTCATTAGATGAGGCCATTGGAAAATTGATCAATGTATCAAAATAGCATACAGCATGCGCTGTATGCAAAAATGAAGGCAATGTCTTACATTACAGGTTACAAGACATACATTAAATTTCAAATTTGATGCTGTCGCAGGAGACAACCCGATGATACACACCGGCGACCAATACTATCTGGGTTCTGAAGCATAATATTTAATTGTTGCTTTCAGAATTCAACTCGTTCTTCAATACAATCATGTGGATAACCTTCTGTTTTGTTCGCACTTCAGTGTTCGAAATGAATAACGCCGCCTTCGTGTCCCCTATTGAAAAGTCGGTAAAAATATTGTAAATAATAGTGATCCAATGATATTTCAATGCGAACAGTTTCAATCAATATACGCTTGACAGGATTATTCGGTTAAATGTGTGCTATTACTAAGCACGACACATATTATTTATGAAAATTAATCCCACCATTCGTGGGTCTAATTGAAGCAATTTACCGTGATCACTGCTTTACTGAAAGTGCCCCGTGTAAAGTTGAACAGTGTAAGACCTCACTAAACAAGGTCAATCAACACACAAGTGGAAACTTATTATTCTTGTTAGAACATTGAATTATATATTAGACTATGCCAACGCAATGCGAAAGTTTGCTGCTGTGGTGCATTTAAAGAACAGAAACATTTACAATCACAAAATCAATTATGGGATGCATACAGAACAAGAGCCTGATTACCAAATCTCCCGTTAAATAAACATAATTACACGCGTATAAGAATTGGTATATGAGAGAAACGATATTCCGATACTCCATCAATTCCAAATCACAAATATTGCTGTGATTCGCATACCGAATCATCTTACACAGTAAGCAATTTCAGTTAGGAAAATTTAGACTACATGCATACTTGCTTTGTTAATCAGGCTTTCATTCAAATTTGTGGACAAACTATCAAGCAGAACGGGTAGGATGCAATACATTGTCGCTAAATTCAGTAACATGCATGACGTAAACAGATAATAATTGCAGGAATGACACATTACAGAAAAGGAATTATTAAATTACATCTATAATTAGTAAAATATGATTTACACACAGCATTTCGACTGATAATATAATTGCACATTATCTCTATGAAAACGCAAAGTAAATTATGGAATTTAGGTAAGCTCATTAGGCAACATAAACCAAGAAGGGATTCAAAAGCCGGCGCGTTCTCCGCAGAACAAGTCATGAAAAGCGAATCTGGGAAATATTGCATTTTTCAAGTCATCTTTTTCAAAAACAAGCATACATTGAAAATTTCGAACTTTGAATGAGCCTAATCATCTACGACGTTGAATGCATAGACTTACTGTACATGTATTATACCCATTAAAGAAATTCATTTAGTTGGTGGTGGTGGTGCATATGAGCCTATGAACACTCATATTCCTGAATTCTGAACAGGAGAACAGATAAAATATGATAGTTGATTATTCAAGAATAATTTACAACTGTTCAGATTTTACAAATGAAAAGGGAATGCCTGTTTAAATAAGACGGTCCGCGTGCTAGGTATAATAATTGTGAGACAAAAGAGCAATGCGGAATCTTCATTAAGTACGCTGACAAGGTGCCGGTATACCGAACCTTGAAATATGTACAACTTGAAGCACTGCGATCCAGAGCACTGGCAGCCACCGTTCTTTAGGTATATGGCAGCATGTTGCCACGTTTCGGTGGACGAATCCATTCAAGTCCTTTAATGATGTTAAATATGGAGGCGGATTTATATGGGAATGACAATCGACAGCGTTGTCAAATAACGCAGCGATCTCGTTAATTTACAATTGATTTGAACTAATCCCTTCCAATCTTCGGATTAGAAGGCTTTGATCCCGGGATTGCGAGCTCAGTGACTTCCAATACTTGACAACGCGGAAGTATTGTTTCAGATAGAATTGGTTCTGCTTGTCACATAATTTCAAAACCAAATTTTCACACATAAACATTAAGTTCTACAGCGCTCGTTTGTTGGCTTAATCTCAAAAAGCGGGATTGCCAGGAGAAATCCGCGCTTAAATACCTCGAAAAAGTGGTGACAGTTCCACAAGTGGTGATGTCAAGCTAAAAATTGCACGAATTCAGCACCGCAAAAACTGAAATGTGCGAGAGGTTGGATAGTATAGCAACAAATTCTTGAAAAAAGTTCCAAAAGACTCGTTCATTAAATTGCTTTCAAATGCACAACTAAGACATCCGGGGTACAAGGAAGAAGCGCAAGGCAAGGGAATGTAGCGCAAGGGTAGTGCGCATCGGAAAGCAGAACATTTCATGCTATTTTATGACGCATCACTATAACATCTAGATTTCTATAAGCACTGTATAAAAGAGGCTGTTATCAAAGTTTAATATCGATTGAAGCTCCGAATATGAACTTGATATATCGGTGTTGTTGCACATTCAGCGACAATATTGAACATGATATTCAAACAGGCAACACACGAAAAAGGAAGAGCGCTAACCCCTTCACACTGTAAATAGACTGATGAAAACATGAAAGCAACAGTGTCAATCTACTTCAGAAATGCAATTCATTATACCACTCTAAATTTGAGAAAATTTGTGAAGCAATGTTTGATGATGACCAACTAAAATGTTGTGTTCCACGGAAACTGTCATCTTGCTCTAATGATACTAATCAGCAGGCTGTCACAAACTAGATTCCCTTAGCAATATCTACAATATCTGACCTACTGTATGTACAAAGCCGGATTCTCCACGCTCCTTTACAGTTCGTACACTGCAAATCCTTGGTATACATCACATCTACATGCAACACTTTGTAAGCTTTGTCAACAGTATTGAATATCGCATTGATCAGCTTGGAACCGAGGCCACTAGGTAGTTTCGTTTGCTGGTATTTGTTCCTTATATTAAAAATACAATCAAGTTTCAGTTATATCTTAATTTCTGGAAAACACACCTGGCATCGTGCAAGGTGTGGGCCGTGGTGACAAATTGACAATTAAATTTAAGCCTCGGCAATTTAAACTGTGACTAAGAAATAATTACCAAATTTTAGAACGGTTGTACCAAAATTTCAATAACCTCTTTTAAATATTATTAATTATTAAAATTGATTATATTTTTTCTTTATTTTCCTAAACATTTTCAAGAAATATTTTTCTTTGATTGCACATCTCCAATAATCAGCAAGCTAAATGCTGGTCAATCTTTAAGAAATGTAAATCCAACATGAGGTGTAGTGGAAACATGAGTGCTACTACCATTAATTCACGCATACTGATCTACCTGAGCATGCGTATTATCACAACTGGCTGAAGTATCAAAGGTGATAACATAGATAATTCCAAGATTATAATATTAATTTTGAGAATAAAAGAAAACGAAGCAATCCATTGATCTAAGGCTGCCACACTTTTTTTATTATATGAGGACATTCGTTCCGATTCGAATTGATACTGAATTTAGACATCATCTCATCACAGAAAAGTCAGAAAAGTATATACGAGTATATGTATTGTGCATCCATACATTCACTACAACCATAATGGTCAAATTAATCTGATCGTTTCATAGAAGCTCCAATTACAATATTCAGAAATGCTATTATGTCCGCGATCCGGAGAAAGCACTTATGCTTAGTACATAAAACAAATTCAATAAATGCACATCATACCAATCTCCTGACAACTAAAAGATTAAAATTCAAGCGATGAACTTCTACCGTGTACAGAACAGATACAGTACGACGTAAGTGATAATTTTTTATTAATTTCTCAAAATCCATAAATTGACATTGAAATAATGACTTTTTATGGTAATTATGTTTCTTCATGTTTCTTTATGTTTCTCATACTCATTATTTCACTCATCATTAATTCTCTGTAACTTTTGATTCATAATGCTTTGTCATACTACCGTGAAAATACTGCTACTGTCAAATTGTATTTTGGACTATGCAAAAATGGTCACCTTTTGTTACATCAACAATGAAAAACACATTTTATTTTTTTGTGCTAAATTGCCACATATTGTTATTTTTCGTCACATCGCCCAACCCCTGCTATCAGAGTCAAAGGACAGTACGAGCATTAATAAGATTTCCAGACTTCAAAACTACATTACGAGATAAACTGGTACAGCTTAAATATATCCAGGCGGGGAAGAAAATTGTTAAAGTCCCTGTACGCTTGGCGGTCTCGGATTTCTACATTTGCTTGCCCCTCTGACTTCAGAGAACGCGTACTATCAAATCACTGTTAGAGATTAAAATCTACAATTAGTTTGGTAGGTGGTAGAATAATATAGGTCGGTAGATGCATTAAAAAAGTTTGCTAAGCATGGAGCATCGCAAGTTTGCGATCGATAAAATTTCCTATTCATGTCATAAAATGCAATAAAATGTCAATAAATGCAAAGCATTGCAAATCTGAAAGTTAGTGTGCCTGATTTCGAACAAATCCAAAAAAGGAGATGTAGTCCGGCATCCAGACCGAGTCTCTGCAGGGAACGAGGCCGAAAATGAGACTTGCGCGTCTGCCGAGGTCTAGTTAGTTCCTCTTCTTGTCAGGCGCGATCAAAGATAAACACTTGTTCATCCAATGGGACGCAGACTGCAGTTTTTGGCGAAGGAAATTTGCAATGTTTTCTCTTATCATCTGAAAGGTACTCCTCAGTCTAGAGTCATAATTTTCAGCATGAAAGTTAATTTCAGCAGTCTTCAAGTCATTTTCTATCATGTGTATGCGATGTTATCATGCATCTGATCGGCGATGCATGCGAGAATGTGGTTCAATACTGACAAGGTGGGCCAGCATGTTGGTGTCTGCCGACAGTAGATGGCTTGCCAAATCTGACAATGTGTTAAGCTCCATAAATAAATGTTCATGAACATGACAAGGAATGACCTGAAGACGTATCATGCCAAAAGTATGGCTCTGGACTTAGTTCTTTTCAGCTGATAAGAGAAAACATAGATAATGTCATTCTTACCAAAAACTGTTATCTGTGTCCCATCGGATTGTGTTTTTCTTTGATCCTGTCTGACAAGAAGAGGAACTAACCAGAACTCGGCAGACGCTTAAATTCGTAGTAGTCATAGGGTACACATCATTCTGTGAAAGTTTCATTTTCGGCTTCATACCCTCAGAAACTCATTCTGACTGCTGGACTAACAAATCTCAAAAACAAATAGATTTTGCAGTTGGAAATAGAATCAAAGAGAGGACCAGTTCAGTTCAAAACAAGTTCTTAATATGAAACGAACTTACCATTTGATTCATGCCATATCAAAGAAATACAACTTTGGTCATTGCACTCAAGTGTAGAATCATTAATAATTGTATTCGAAAGACACTCAAAGAACACAGATATTCTCTAACGTGAAAATTAGCAAACACGTCTCCTAAAATCATTTATGAAAACCTCAAATGTTGGCTGAGAGCTAACAACTCGCACTAAACTTGGTACTGCACTGTAAACAGTTCTTTCAATGACATATATGAGGTGGCAATCAAGAAACTTCATTTTACGTTATCTAAATGTGTCGGGAATCACTATGACGAATGCGCTCATTGGATATCCAGGAAGTACAGTTCTAAATTGCTTTTTTGATTACGTAAGGCTGCACTATGTAAGACTAGACCAGGAATTGAGAAGCAAGCGAACGAGAAGAACGAGAAGAAGTCTAACAAAGCTGTGAATAATCTCCTTTCACAGTAGGCCTACTGTACCTGAGATCACATGCATACGGCGACGATTCCGCAGACAGACTTCCGTTTTAATTTCTAATCAAAACGACTTTTGTTTCACTTGCTGATGGTCACTTCTTCATTATCATTCCATGAGCTCATGGTCCATTTTGCGATTATGAAGTGAAGTACCTTGTAAAACCAGTCGTTTTACAGCGGAGCAACCCAAAAGATCCAGACTGGTATTTCAAATATAGAGCTTTGTAAGGAATCTTTTAAAAGCAGCCCAGTGTGAGTGCATGGAGTTCACATGAGTATATTGAAACAATAATCAAATCAGTAAGTTTTGAAATCTTTGTCAGATGAACGCACTTTATCGAATTGATTTGCTTAATACGTGGGTTAATCAATTCGCTTTATGGCTTGACACAAGCAAGAAAATCCTATCTCGCAAGCAAGAAACGTGCTCTTTCTGAAAAATTCTGAAGCTGATTGGTTGCGCTCCAATGTGAAGAGCTCTTAAAAATTCACATTTTTCGGAACGAAATTCCTGCATGTTGAGGACCACAGAGATAAACTGCCTTGTCTGCGTGTTTAGGTCTAGAGATGACTTTCCTCAATTCTGATGGTCACGACCAGAACTAATCTCGAGGGCACGAAGATCTATCTTCCATTGCACGTAATGCAAATTCAAGCCTGAATTCTGACGAACTAAAACATCGATACCACATTAAAACGTACACAGTCAGCAAATTTAGATCGTGAGGAGTCGAACGATGTGAACAATATTTCCACTTGACGAATTTATCACGGAGAAACATTGAGTCAAAGGTACGTACAAGAACTTTCACTTGACGGCCGGCCTGCAATATGACCGCTGCAGTTCGTGGGATCGCTTATGCCACCCAATTTTGCAATGCGCGCTATGCCAGACACAGAAAGCTAAAGAGAAACGAATATCTATGTCTATCTCTATCGCTTGCCGGCATCGTATGTTATGGCTGGACTAGGATTATGTCCTCTCTAGACCCTAGATGAACCCACAAACAAATGAATCTATCTCTGTGGTGAGGACGCTCTGAGCAGATCCACATTCGGTGTGAATGGCCTTGTCAATCCCTGGACCATTTTGCCATACGAGTAAGTTGCTGCTATTTCCTCAATTGTTGACATTGTAATAGCGCTCGCTCAGGACAATACACACTGAGCATTCTGCACAGAATGTTTTGCATGGTTTTTGAAAGGCCTGGTTTTAACCAATATTTAACTAATACCGCTAATTAGTGCATACTGTCAATATTAAAACAATTAAATTATAATAGATTGCGAAATTGCTGTTCGTGAAAATAATTGCTCATTTCGATGTATATACTTATATCTGCTTTTTATCTGCTTATATCTGCTTTTATCTGCCTTACTTACCGTCGTTGTTTGGCTTGTAACATCTGAAAAGGAGGGAAATAATGCGTTGGCTACATGGATTGAGTATGAATAATTAAGATATCAATTACAAATGATAAATCGTCCATTGAGTAATTCAACTGTGAGAGAGGATGGAATTATATTTGATCAGGCATTCTATTATCGCTTTACAACAATGCTGGATTGAAGGAAAGAAGAGAGAAGAGAGAGATGGATTGCCAAGAAATGACATGTCCGCTAGGGGTGGTGTGGTGACGAAGTGTTTCTAAATGAGAAACCCTAATACATCATCGTTTAAGTTCAAAATCATACAGGGAAATATTACTGACTCATCCCTCCACCATTCAAGGTATGAGAAGGCCTTCAACTACTCGCAATTATCACCAATACGGAGCAATTAATCTGTAGTGAATGCGGCTGAACCTTCCGAAACTCAAGCCCTGGCCCTTCTGCAACTCCGTGCGGTCCTTAACCAACTGAGCTATCCAACAAGCTTAAATCATGAAGTGATTGTAGTCAGATTGTCGCCACCCCCTTCAAATGCTGCCACGAGGCTTAGCTTTAGGCTCTTCAAGTCCTGTGGTCCAGCATTCCATATGACTGTATTGGAAGAAGGCTAACTCCGACCACATCATCAATGTTCAGGCCCATTGTGAGAGAAAACTGGCGTTAGGGTTTCATTCTTCTTCTACTGAACTTTCTTCTTCTACTTTCATTCTTCTGTAACTCGTTCTTCTTAAAAATATCGAGGTACGACATAAATGATAGAGCGTAAATAATAGTTAATGCGAACTTATAAAGGAAACCATTAACCAGAAAAAAAGTCGATGGCGATTTAATTTTGAATTATCTCAAATTCCTGATAACTGTACTATGTCGTCCAGTATTGATACAAACGTAGTTGAGACGGCAGTTGGACACAGAGTAGAAGTCTTGAAAACCGGGACAGCTTCAACCGCAAGGTACACTTGTTCTATCTCACGCTTTATCTTTCGCCCAATATCTTCACTTGCTTCACCGTAGTATTGGATGTTGAAGATCTTCTTTTCCACAGTAGGATGCTTTGGTTCCGTTGGTCGGGAATGCTTCACAATAAACCAATTTGGATGGCCGTTGCTGCGTAGGACACGTTTTAGAAGCTCAAACTCTTGCCCAATGTACTGAGCTGAACACAATGATCGAGCTCGATGAAATAATGTAATAAGTGTAATCAGCTTAATGCGAACCCATGGCCAATCCATCGACTTGTCGGTATATTTTGTCGTTGAAGATAAACTCAATATTTGTTGTTAAAGCCATAAGTAAGGATCGACAGTTTTGTTCAGATAGCGGTTTATTGTGTAAAATCGGAGGCCTTCTGTTACCACGGTGCCATGCATCACAAATCAGGTTCACTGTTTCTTCTACTGGGATGTTCGTAAAAAGGTTTTGTACATCGAACGAAACAAAAGAATCGCCGTCACTTATCACTTCACAGATGCGCTTTTGAAATTCAAAGGAATCTTTCACTGTTCGCTGTGTGAAGTCCGCCAATAAAGGCTTGAGCAGCACTTCATCAACCTTTTTCGCCAGATCATGGTATGTTGATCCAGGTATGTTGATCCAGTCATCGATAAAACAGGCCGCACTGGATAACCGTCTTTGTGCACTTTTGCTAATCCATATAACCGCGGAATTAGACAACCAGATGGAATCAAGGATACCATTTGAGGAGGCAGTTCACCCTCTTTCACCAGTCTTCGAGTGAGATCAATGATATCCTTGTGCGATGCTTTATCGTTCCAATCCACCTCTTTATCACAAGGTACAAACTTCTCAGTATCAATCAAAATGGCATCCATTCTTGTCAAGTATTGTGATTTTGTCATAACTAACGTGCCATTTCCTTTATCCGGTCTCATGAGTATTAAACCCTTTGCATTTAGATCTTTGATGAGTCGCCTCCTTCTGTTTGCCTCGTCGTGGCTCAGTTTGACTTTTGTCAAGTCATGACCGTATTTCTGCAAAGCTGCTTCAACTGCAGCTCTGTCACCATCACTAGTATGGCAATCTAATCGGGATAATTGCAAAGCAGTATGCTCCATGTCTGTAAAAACACGAACCGGATCAGTCATTTTGGGTGTCACAAATTGGTTGAGACCAAGTGAGAGAACAGTCTCGTCTTCTTTTCGTAATTCAATTCCGCTGATGTTGAATACCGTGTTCGTAATATTTGTATGTCCGAAATTTGTTACCAATAAGTGGTTGAAATTTCTCAAGTTAATGGTTTCCCGCTTTCTTCTTTGCTCATTGTGTACTTTCCAAATTAACTTGTACAAACTGCAAGTATCAACTAGAGATAATTCTGACCTGACTTGATCAAGCAATCTTGTACGAATAGACTTCCATTTTTCGACACTTCTGTTAGCTCCAGATATATCTGATTGCAAGAAACAACCAATCGAACTGGGATCGATGCGTACATTTGCATGAAGCATCCGCTTCCGTATTTCCTCAGGAACCACATTTGATTTCATGCATTTTCTCAAGAATTCTACTCGCTGACAATGATAGAAAATCCTTCCTGATAACTGTACTATGTCGTCCAGTATTGATACAAACGTAGTTGAGTATCGCCTTTTCCAATTGTTTCGTAGGCGCAAATTTATATAGAAACAGAAGTAAGTATTTTGTCGCTATCATTTTTATTGCCAGGGCCTCGCTTACTCTCTATGTGACATACTGCAAGAATGATCAATATAATACTTGGTGCAGCAGACAACACATAAATATCGTTCACACTACGTTGAAATCACACAGAACATTTACACGGATAATGAAGACAATAGATAATCGATACATGCAAATCAGCGGCCAATAGAGCAATTGTCGCGATCCAAACAGATACAAGTCAGAACATAAGACTATACAGCAAATAAGAGAATTTATGTCATTACAAATAAATGCACAAAAATAATGTAAATAAGTGCATCAGTAAGTCAAGAAAGAACCAAAATCAATATAAAACCAAAAAGGATATGTATGTACAATGATATGATACACACAAAAGTAATGAAGTAAGAATGAAGTAAGTAGTATTTCAACTAAATATAAATGATAAAAACCCAGCAATAAATAAATAAATAGACAAAAAAATAAAATTAAAAATATATAAATAAATAAGTAATACTGAAACAACTGACAAGTAAATTAATGGTGAAGTTAGAAAGTTAAAAAATAAGAATTAATAATACTGTTTACATGCAGGACGGAACAGAAGAAAAAGAAAGTAAAACTATAACTCAAGAATGTTACAACAACCGAAGTATAAATAATCTATCTTTTTGTACACACAAATCAGGCTTTTGAAAACGGATGGTAACACTCTCTGCTATCTTCAAGTGAATGTCACTTTGAAAAGAATTTAAAATGTGAGCGAAAACCCGACTTGCTTAATGCTGAGGATTGTGGATTTAAGGTTTTAAATTCTTTTCAAAGTGACATTCACTTGAAGATAGCAGAGAGTGTTACCATCCGTTTTCAAAAGCCTGATTTGTGTGTACAAAAAGATAGATTATTTATACTTCGGTTGTTGTAACATTCTTGAGTTATAGTTTTACTTTCTTTTTCTTCTGTTCCGTCCTGCATGTAAACAGTATTATTAATTTTTATTTTTTAACTTTCTAACTTCACCATTAATTTACTTGTTAGTTGTTTCAGTATTACTTATTTATTTATATATTTTTAATTTTATTTATTTGTCCATTTATTTATTTATTGCTGGGTTTTTATCATTTATATTTAGTTGAAATACTACTTACTTCATTCTTACTTCATTACTTTTGTGTGTATCATATCATTGTACATATACATCCTTTTTGGTTTTATATTGATTTTGGTTCTTTCTTGACTTACTGATGCACTTATTTACATTATTTTTGTGCATTTATTTGTAATGACATAAATTCTCTTATTTGCTGTATAGTCTGATGTTCTGACTTGTATCTGTTTGGATCGCGACAATTGCTCTATTGGCCGCTGATTTGCATGTATCGATTATCTATTATCTCAAATTATTGAAATATTACGAAGGATCAAATTACACCATGAAGACCAATAGATTAGTGATACGATGACAAAATAAAAAAATACGATACATAAAATGACAAAATTGCAAAATACGATCAAACACTGCTTAAAATTCCCTATACAAAGAATTCTTTTTATCATATTCTAAGAAGATAACAGTTCATCATCCAAATCGGTACATTGTTATTAAGCTACTAAAAAACGCATGCCGGCATTTAAAGGATGCCTACATGTACCAATTGTACATAAGTGCACAGTATAACCTAGTAACTTAAGGCAGTCTATTCAGGGAGCATCAGGGTGGGACATTATGTTAAATTACACTCAAATTACCTCTCTTATAAACAGAAAGTCGAGTTGATATTGAAAATTTCTTGGTCCATTGGGGACCCACTGTCCCACGCTCTCGTCCCACGCCAGCAGGCCCTATCCCATTGTCCATCCTTGCACATAGCGCAATGAATGGATCCATGACTCATAATGAAAGATTCGGGATACGATTGGTTACCAGTATTTATGAGTGGATGTAGAAATGCAATGCAAATACAAATGTATTTAAGACTGCTCTGGAAGATCATCTTCATAATTCATAAATCTACAGGTCGATGATTTTGGCCAGATACACATTTTATCATTCGTTTTCCATACAACATTAATAGGCTATTAACTGCAGTAACCTCAGACTGCTAGCAACTCATTTACGAGCGATTAGATGACAAATTTACGCATTTACGCCGGGGCGGAAATTTACGCGCTGGCCGGGACAGTGATCTAATGTAATAAATAGCAAAAATAGACAACATGTCTAGTCTAGACTGCTAATCGATTATTTCAAATTGGTGAGAAAGTTCTATACTTGAAAGTTCTATCCGAGAAAAATCACACCAAAACTGACTCAACATTTACTGTAAAAATTGATGCCGATCTCCATGATGCGAATTTACAGTAGTTAGCTGTGACAACAAATGGACTGACATATTCCAACAGCTTAAAATGTCAATTCGTAGATGTTGTCCCGTTCTTTTATTTCGATCATACAGGAAATGTATATGTTGATGCAATTCCATTTTGACTTATAATGAATAACGTTTTCTGTTCCCTTCTCTTTTCCATCGAATACCAATCCTTCAAAACTTTTAATTTTGTCATTTTATAGATAGAGAGCTCAAGAATATAATGTATTGGCCATTTTCAAATGCGACGACACTACATTTACAGACATTTAAAGGTCAAAGTTTAAAGATTTCATGCAAGAGCCTGCAATTTGGCGAATTACTATTTTGAAGAAGATAATGTTTGTAAATTTCACCACTTCCCTTAACCACAATCTGCTATGCCGGATAGCTTGAAATTAAAGGTTTGTATTGTTTTATTCATTTAGACGTTTATTCTCAACGGCTATAATTGGCTCTTTGCCACATCTAAATGATGGTTTAGCGTCACTACTCCCCCACTCTGGGTCTTGGCCGGTGATGACATTGTCAGACTTTAATCTGGAGGGTTGTGATCTTTTAGTCTTGATGCCCTTCCTGACGATTTTCACTGACATTTTCGGGGCTCGACCGCTGGACCGAGAGATCGCTAGGTCAAGCACTTAACCACTCGTTGCTATATCTGTTGTTATTAAATGCATCAATGCATTTCGGACCTTCGGCTTGGCTGTCAATTTACACTTTCAATAGCAATCTCAATGTCAATCACTTTTCCTCGTGCTCATTCGCATGTCACATTCCCATGCGACTTTGTTCACCTTTTCTATGCCCTTCTCAATCACAGATATTCTAGATTACACTGATCTCATGTAACAAGGACTATGATTTAAAAATCAAATCTGGAAATGTCTATAAAAATATCATGGGTGAATGGGGGAAGATAGTGAAGTCAACATGGCCCATTTCTGCGTAAAAAGTCCACAATCCACTTTCATGCACATCCTCCTTATGTTGTAGAGTTAATGTTGGCAAATTGAAGTGGCTCCATTCCGCTTTACTGTTGATCCGTTTCATGTTTTGTTCATTAATAAGTAAAAAAAACAACAAACGTTATTGAGAAGTAAAAAACAAACAAATAAATTATCTGTGCGTCGAAAGATAAATTTATTTTATTTCCTCTAATTAAAATCTTGTAAAGAATTAACGGCTAGTCAAATGGCGAATTTTAATGCATGTGCATGTTACTTACCATGAATGATGAAATTGACTATAAAACTACATATAACAATGAAAGCGACATCTCTTCTTCCGGTTATCATGTTGGAAATTAACCATCAAGATGCCTAAAATGAGAAAGCACATTTTAAGCAGAGAGAATTGAAATCATGTGCGTTTTAAGGGAACAGACGAATGTTCTCTATAAAATGTATCATCAGTGAGATATCTCGTACACAACATCCCCATGGAAACGAAATACAAATGTTAAAAGAATGTAGGATTAGTGTCAATGTGAAGCAAAACGACAGTAGAACATATTACCAGTAAAAGCATGATGGACAAACAGAAGAAATGTGAAGTCAGAGCAAAAGCTCAACTTGCCAAATTTCTTCTGATGAAACCCCTTCCCCCCCCCCCCGGCTTCTATTTTTATTCCCTTCATCCGTGCGTACAAGACTGCATTGACTTGAGGCTGTTCCTTTATATGTTAGTGACCCGCTCTCCATCTAATCTTACTAGTGGTGTGATTGTCGACTGAATTATAGAAATTGCAAAATTTTTGATGGTAATTCAACAAAAATTTCTTCAAGATAAAAATCGGAATTTCTATGCATCAGCAAATATTTATCAATAATTATTAAAAGTGGTTAGAATGTTTGATATTGAACATCTTCTTCCAGGGACGCAGCATTCCTGATTTATGATCTTGGGTAGAATTGTAAATGTGATTTCTTTGCCCTTCGATAAGACACACTATTTCAGATTGCAACATTCAATTTCATTTGTACATATTTTATCATCGATCCGTAACGTTATCCAGTTTTGAATTTTAAATTTTGTATCAGAGGCATGGGTTGTATGAGATTATAGGAAAAATATTTTGCTTGAACATTTTCAAGTCAACAAATTTTATTTGAATTTTGAAAAATAGTGAAGGCAACTTTTCTAATATTAGTAATATTACTAATATCAGTAGTATTACAAATATTTCTTATATAGTATTTGACATCGTTGCTAATTTTTATTTTAGTAGCCAACCATTCTGAAACTTGTTGCAAAAGTTAAATAGCTTCTTTTGAATGGGTCCTCACAAAATCATATTCACCAGCTGTTATATAATCTTCATATATTGCCAAGTGCTTGGGGGATGTTGGAAAAGAAGGCGCTGGCGCAAGCTACCCTGGGTTCTGTAAAATGCCCGGTTTCTATTCCATTTTGACCGTCCTTACCCGGATTAAATTGGAAGCCTGGGTTTTGCGGCATTGTAAATTAGACTAATAATAACGAATCCTCTGGGGGCATGAGTTTGAGCCGACACCCCTAACTTTCTGGTATGGCTCTGTGCCTTGGGTAGATCATTGTAGATTGAACAAAAACAAAAAAATCAATCTACACATTATCTCAAATACTACATTTCTACCAAAGCATTGACATTCACTCGAATATAATATCATCAAAGTAAACATGAATCATTATCTACTCAATATTTCAAGAATATTTGCAATTGCATTCGTCGAAAAATTAAATAGGCACTAGGCATCTTTTTCTATTCTTCGAATATACAGCTCCAAATCACGCAAATCCAATACATTGAAATTTGAATTGCATCCAGTCCTCAACTACATATAAGACCATGCGAATCAAATTTTAAAAATCATAGTCACTCAAACTTAAAACAGTCGACCCTTTGTTCCAGCAAATCCTTCACATTATCTACAATATGGAATCGATTAGGTTTCCCAGTCGCCTTAGAAACAACGGTCGAAAAATAAGTTACTTGCATGCTATAACTTTTGAATATTGTTTACAGTAGTGTTGCCCCTAGCACTTCCGTTGTTATGACCATCATCATGCATTACCAATAATGTTCAATTCCAAACAGCTTCGACTCCCTACGATTACAACTACTCTTCGTGGCGGGAGTTCCATTAAAAGCATGTCAAAGCTTTTCAATCATGGATTTTGTGTATAGTGACCTTCATTCAAAATTATTTCTTATGACTTTATTCTACAAATGTAGTTCTTGACTTTGTATTACATGTCTCACAATTCTTAATACTGAGAGGTTTATTTTTGAAAATAAACGGCAATTATCATTATTATTATCTAATACCATGTCCGAATAATTATGACATTCAATGAAGCCATTATTACTATTGTCATCAATGCCAAAATTATTAATATTTCGCTTCAGGTACGCAAACACTTAACAGTACACCAACAAGCTGTAAAGTCGAGACTGATAACTGAATAGTGCGACGAATGTTTGCATTTGGTTGCTATAAAACAAGTCATCACAGATCTCTGAGGGTTTGACGAAAATAGTTTATAAATAGTATTCGGACATTTTGTTCTTTAGATGAATGAATTCTGTGAAATTCGAAGAATGTTACAGGAATTACCTTTTAGAAGATATGTGAGAAAGGTCAATTTAATGCTGTTAGATAGCTTCTGTTAGAGAAAGGTGTACACTAAAGCTATCTACTTTACTATGACTTGTCTTCGACCTCGTTGTCAGTGCAGTGACTTACTGGTCACTGCAAGCAGCGGTAATGATACCGCAGATGCATTTATCATTCAAAAGGGGCACTTCTGTCGTCCGTGCAGCTTCTCAGTATGTGACCTTTTAAGTCCTCGATTCATCATTTCATGCTCTGTTCCTGGACGACGCAAGTTCGCTTGCTTTTAATTTCTTCTCAAGACCAAAACGTAGCGAATGATGACCCGTTCCTCCTAAGGTTTGTTCGCTGTGAGCTCTCCTGTATTCGCTACAAGCGCCTACTCAACTTCCTCTTCAGAGGGGTTGACAGGATTGCCACTTCTCCTGACTACCCTGCTTGTGGGGTAAACCACGATGCTCTGCACGTACTGTGCTCATGCCTCTCCCTCTCTCCTACCTGTGAGGCTATGCTTGGTTCTCGGCCTCAATGCTTGACCTGAGGCATCGCCCAGGGAGTTGCTCTGCTTCCCGCCGCACAGTTTCCTTAAGAATAATGTGAATAAGTTGTGACATATGGAACATAGGGCTCCGACAGGATCACCGGATCACAACATTTATTTACCGGATCGGATCAGGTGATCTGATAAAAAGCTGAAATATGATCTTCAATATGCAACGACTGATCAAGTTCGTATACTGATGTATGCACTTTTTCAAGAAGACTAACGCATCAAATGAGCCGTAATACTTAAAAAAATTTAAAAGGAACTTAGAGGAAATTTTAAAAAAACGATTTTTTCTCTTCATCGGAAAGAAGAAGAAATCGAGACACTAAAATGGCGAAGTATTCACAAAAAGCAAGGTAAATATCTCCCTATGTTGGCCAAGTTTGTTTTAGGAGTTCCTGCCTCATCGGTCAGTGCAGAAAGAACATTCCATTGTGGAAGAGATATTATAGGACTGCACAGACAGTAGTTGAAGACTGAAACTCTTTCCGCACTAATGTTTTCAAAGAAATAAATTAAGTGAAGGACAGAAAATATTGTGAAAATATAATTTAGATGACACGTAATTGTCCTTATTAATCTGTCTTAATTGCGGCAAACTAGGAATTATAACAACATAATCAACTTAGCTGTAAAGTGTTAGGAGCGAGTTCATTAAATTTATTGAACATCTTGGTTGACTAATCAACAAATAATTGATTGCCTGATACAGGAGATAAGTCACATTGACTTCTTCCAGATGGAGGGAAAAAATGAAACTCGTGATTAACAGAACGTTAGAAAGTAGCATTTAGACTATCATTTGAAGCTAAATTCGCATTTATGTTGTTTAATGACTTCACGCGTCAAAATCTGGGAAAAAGGCCGACTATAGATAATGTAAGATAAAGATAATAGGCCTGTAATTAGTCTGTAATTATCACCAAGGAAGTTTGATTAATTGTATTGATATTACATGTAACTGAAAAGCATTTGAGTTTAGAGTAAAATAAATACCAAAAGTGAACTGGTAGGTTCCGAGCAAGAACATAAAAAAATATGCTTATTACTAAATACGCATTTCTTACGAAGTCACGAGATCACGGGATCACAAGTTTTGAAAACCGGATCCGGATCATACCACTGATCTGATCTGGTTGGTCCACTAGAGCCCTAAATTGGGAAAGATTGGTTCATTTCAATCCATGTAATAATACCACAGCAGTAAGTAAAACTCCACTTCTGGATAGCGCAAGATGGCCGCCGTCGCTGACATCCCCCCCCCTCCTGTCAGTCGAGTCGGTCGTGGTGTGCCGCCGTGTTGCTTCGAGTCTGACATCCCCCCCCCCTCCTGTCAGTCGAGTCGGTCGTGGTGTGCCGTCGTGTTGCTTCGTGTCTGACGTCCCCCCCCCTCTGGCCGGCCGTCATAGCGCGAGGTGGTGTGTGATGTGCTCTCCAGGTTGGCGTGGTGTGCCGGCCAGGTTGGGAGGGTGGACTGTCGTAGCTCACCTGAAAAAATCCTAAGTGTCAGAGTGGCTTTGTATGGACAAAATTTTGAAAATTTTCCAAAGTGTGTCATTTCGACCTGGGACCTTTACCAAAACATTTTTCATCAAATTTCACTGACCCCCCCCCCCGACAGCGATCTTCTAACTTTGGTTCTAGTGGACGGATTTTGTCTTACAGCTACTCGTTTGAAAGAGGAGAAAAAACTGCTCGATGACATTTTTTTTGTTGCGAGTCAATCGGACCAGCCTTTCAAAAGTTAGAGCTGTTACAAGATTTTAGGTCGGAGCTCACCTGAAAAAATCCTAAGTGTCAGAGTGACCTTGTATGGACAAAATTTTGAAAATTTTCCAAAGTGTGTCATTTCGACCTGGGACCTTCACCAAAACATTTTTCATCAAGTTTCTCCGAACGAGGGGGGGTCAGTGAAATTTGATGAAAAATGTTTTGGTAAAGGTCCCAGGTCGAAATTCGGAAGTTTTAAATTTTTTAAAACTTTCACCACACTGAGTCCTACACTTAGGAATTTTTTCACTTGTGGCATGTTACATGGACATGTGCTGACGCACCGACTTCCCGTGGTCATATGAGAATGGTTGAGGTGTCATATGATAGAGAATGATGAGACGAATCGTTTGCAACAAACCGCATGTCGCTACGATGAATACTTTCGAAGATAGAGCCATTTTAAGTTTTCTTCCGAGCATATATAAACCCCCGACAACGTAAGTCTCATCACTTCATCGAAAGACGAGGTAAGCGACGGTCGTCGCTCTGAGCTCCCGATATCGGGTGTTTCAAAGGACTCTCTTTTGAAGTAGGCAAGCTATCTTCTTACTTCAAAGTTTGTGTTATAGAGTTTGATAGTGTCTTTACTACTGATCAATTTTTTTAAAAGTAGTATGAGTAGTAAAATGCGGAATTTTTTAAAAATTCTTAATTTTCAGTTTTTTCAAAGTTTTAACATATAGACTAAGGTTTTCAAGTATCCTGAGTTCAAATCTGCTATCAGATTTGAAATTTAACTAAGTCTAAGGCAGCTTTGAGGGGTTAGATCCCAGCTACTGATCACTACCTTTGACTCGGCGTTGCTGTTACCAATTCGGGGCAGTGACAATGATGTCTTCAGCTGTAAAGAGCGGGTATCGGGGAAGATCTCTCACTTCCCTACTGATCAGTACAAGGCCTCCGGGCTGTCGACGGGATCGAGTGCCACTCACTACACTCAAATCTATCATTCCTCACTAAGTGTAATGCTTTAGGAATATGACTGTACTACATGATTCCAAACTTATACAAATTTCATGATCTTACAGTTAACGATAAAATCTCAGGCATGGCAAACGATAAGAATCGTAAATTTCACATCAAAATGTGCACATGTGGGTGAATCAATCGCAATGCGGACGCCAAGACGCATGTTAAGAAGGCGGGCACCGACCACATGATTATCCTGAATAGGGTTGCGTGTGTAAAGTGTAGAGTGCTGAAGGGTGATGAGGATGAGGCGCGATTTTACAGAGTGCATGCAGATTGCAATGGAGGTTTGGTGAATGACTTGAGATTCACGCAGTTGATTGTTGAAGAGAGGGAGCGAATGTTGGCGATAGAGCGAGACGGCAAGGTGGAGAATGTTGTTGAGAATGATGAGTTGGCGAAAGCAGTTGCTTCGTTGGAGGCTGAGATTGAGCGAAAGAGAGTGCTTGAGAGTGATGATGAGGATGATGTGGATTTAGATAGGGAGCGTGTGAGGAAGCGTGTGAGGAAGTTGAGCTCTTCTTCCTCGGAGGTCTCCAACATAGTTGTTGAGAACCCCCCGCAGAGCTCATCTTCCCCAAAAGTGAAGAGTGGTGGGATTCGTGTGCAGTCGGTGAGGTGGTTGAAGGATGAAGAGAAAAAGCATGTGTCGCAGCAGATGGCGCATGATTTGTTGGTGAATAAGTATGAGAGTTTGAAGAAGGTGAAGGATGAAGTCGTAAATGAGTTAGATGCGTTGAAAAAGAAGGAACTGAAGTCGAAGGAGATAGCGGATGAGAATATTCGAATGAGGAGTAGTGTGACTGATTTGAAGAATACGACGCGAGAGTTGGAAGAGAAGAATGATGACTGTGAGAAGAGGGCGAGTGCTGCAGAGAGAAGAAGGAGAGATGCAGAAGCGAAGTTTGAGGAGATGATGAAGGAGATGAGTGTGTTGAGAGCGAGGAATGTTGATTTGGAGAGGAATGTGGCTCGGCGGGGTGATGAGAGGCAGGCGTTTGAGAAGTTGGAGCGCATGAGGGATGAGTGGAATCGTGTGAATGAGGATAGGTTGTTTGAGTTTCACATCCCTATTCGGGATAATCATTTGGACGGTGAAGTCCTCGTCAACCGTAGTCTCGACGAGTCAATAATTTGTTACAATGGCCATCCGACCAAGAAATGTTTGCATGCCACATTGAGAATGCGCGGACATTTACACAAATTTTCAGTGAGGAAGCCCGCGAGACTGCCTAAGGATGGCTAACTTGGTAAGTGAAAAGCAAATAAGATAGTATATCCTATTCTAATACATATCATTTTCATTGCAGATCTTTTACCCGCCTTCACCACCCCATCACGTTACTCCCGAGAACGAACCATCGGCTCTCTTAAGGGCCACCTAGGGGCAAGACATGATAGAACCTCCACGCGGTTTGCCCTGGGCAGTCTTCGGACTGGCGAATACTATCATTAAGTTGAATCTGCTATCAGTCAACTTGAACGTCGCGTCGCGTTAGAGGGGTATATAAACCACTACCTCTCATTTCATTTCATTTCAATCATGCAGACGCCGAACAGTCAAGTCAGCTCTCCTCGCGGACCGCAGTTAAGGCCGCGAAATTTATTTGAGGAATTTGTTAGGCTAGAGGAGCAAGACAGAGTCCACAACAATCTTGCTCGGATTGGCAATCCGATGACAGCAAGTGTTGTCAATCCAACGGAATGGCGCTACATTCCACTTTTCAGCCACATACCAATTAGCGTGGAAGTTGACACTGCTACCAAGGAGAGAGTCAAACTCTCTCAGCAGAATCGGTAGGCTGTAAGATGACGACTCCCGAGAACGAACCACCGGCTCTCTTAAGGGCCACCATGGTGCAAGATTTGATAGAACCTCCTCGCGGTTTGCCCTGGGCAGTCCTCAGACTGGCGAATACTATCATTAAGTTGAATGTGCTATCAGTCAACTTGAACGTTATGCAGTCGATTGCCATCCCTGAAGCATTCTGATTCGCTGTTGAGCAATTCATTGTTGAAAACCCTATATAAGCCAGAAGATTGTAGCGCTTCTCATTCAATTTTAAGTCACGATGGAAGCAACATCTGCTAGTACCATTCCCGACTTAATCATCCTTGACGAGTGGGATGAAGACAACGCCATTCCCGACTTCATCATCCTCAACGAGTGGGATGAAGAGGATGAGAAGAAGGGGAAGATCAAGAAGATCGTTTGGACGGATGAGGTGTGGACTCCGAATACCACCCGCATCCGAAAGGTGCCAGATGCACCAGCACGACCTAGGCGGTATAGGGTCTATGAGAACCTAACCGTCATACCTATTGACTATTCAAGGCAATAGTCAACTTGTTACTCCCGAGAACGAACCATCGGCTCTCTTAAGGGCCACCATGGGGCAAGACATGATAGAAACTCCACGCGGTTTGCCCTGGGCAGTCTTCGGACTGGCGAATACTATCATTAAGTTGAATCTGCCGTCAGTCAACTTGAACGTTGCAAATGAAGTTCGGTGTAATACTTCCTTTCGACGGGCGTTCCTGTAAAGAGCGGCGGTGAAACCCGTAGCTATGTATACCGCAAGGGACATTCGGCAATGGTCAATCTTGTTAAACCTCTCTGCGTCATGTTTGCAAGTGATTGCCTCTGTCTCAACGTAGTATGCATTCGCGCCAGGCGACATTTAGCCAACTGTCGAAGGTTGCCTAAAACTTTCCATTGCATACGTTATGAGAACCATGAGTTCTACCTGTCTCTATCAATGAGACGAATTGATGAATGGAATGAAATGGGAGGACACTCACGCGCCACACGCAACATAACACACTTCTCTCTTCCGTAGTCTAACAAGCTCTTTACACATGGATCGCAGTCGATTGCTATCCCTGTATCAGAAGTGCAAGCTATCTTAATTTTATTTGACACTATTTCATCTACCATCATCGCCCATATGAAATGTTTTAAGATTTACAAGTTAGACTAAGCGTGCTACTATTTCCAAATGAAAAAGTATACATGGTTAAATCATCCACTTAAGCCCATCCGAAGTCTAACAAGCTCTTTACACATGGATCGCAGTCGATTGCCATCCCTGTATCAGAAGTGTAAGCCATCTTAATTTTATTTAACACTATTTCAACTACCATCATCGCCCATATGAAATGTTATAAGATTTACAAGTTAGACTAAGCGTGCTACTATTTCCAAATGAAAAAGTATACATGGTTAAATCATCCACTTAAGCCCCATTCAAGTAAGTCAGTATGAAAGCAAAGATAATACGAAATAAAAATTTATTATGGCATGTATTTCAAAAGGTCTTCATCGTCAATATCGTCCCAGAGTCTGACTTCACATAGATCGCAAAAACAGTTCACTTGCTTCAATCGTTCTTCCACTGCGAGCCTCACTTTGTCGATGTACTCCCACTCCGCCATAGTTCGTGGCTGGGAGTTAGGGGTGTACCATTCCCATAATTGGTGGAGGAATTTGGTGCTGGTGATCTCCATCACATCATCAGTATCGTATTGCAGATACTTCCACCTCACGCCTGTTAAGTCGGGACACTCCTTCTCACATACACTCTCCTCTTCGTCGTCCGCTGGTAATGACAACTTTCTGATATTGTCCAGTCGGTACACCTTCTCTACCTTCCCCTTTGTTGGAGCGTTTGGTGCAACGAGCGCCTTTGGTGATGAGGATGGAGAAGAGAATTTTGTGTTCGGCGTTGTCGGAGGGCTTGTCATGTTGACTGTGAATAATAACTTTAAAATGTTTTCAAATTCTTAAGTATCAACAAGCAACAAATCAGAATGAACAGCCAATGAATGATGAATATGAAAGTATATATGTAAAGTGACATTCGTGTCATTTCACTCTGTCTTTGTGACATATAAGTGAAGTGTTCTCTAGCGAATTCTGTTATTATTTGAGGCGTACAAGTGAACTGCTCTCTCGTGAATTCCAAATTTGAGTGAAGTCTCTATCTTGTTGAAGTATCAACCTTAAACTTGATTTCGTTGAAATGGTAAGTTGAAAATTTCTTCACTCATCTCCCTCAAACGTGTGGCTAATAGCATCTTCCTCAATTTCAGGCATCAACTTCATCACCAACGCCCTCCCTTCTCGAGGAAAGTTTAGAGTTGTTGAGTCAAGGTAGGTTGTAACAATACACTGAGACTTGAACAGAGATGATAGAATGATTTCTCTTTCAGGTGATGTGAGTTCCTGCTCAGGACTCTCGCGACAAGGCAACGAGTGGGAATGTGCCGACTGCGGACATATGTTTACAAGGAAGCACAGTCTCCTTCGACACATCAAAAAACGTGTGTGTCAACGCAAAGCGGCATCAATCTCCGGAGGTGAAGTTGATTCTGACGATGACATCTCCTTTCCTTGCGATTTGTGCCCTCTTTCTTTTGATAGTCACTTTCAGCGATCTTCGCACAGACTTCAACACACGCATGCAAATGATCACTACACCAGCGCTACCTCTACCATCTCCCTCATTAATGTTTCATATAATAATTTAGTACGCGACTACTGCATAAAGTCCAATACTCAAATAGTAGATTTTCCTGAGTGGCTCCTTCAAAATTCTAACATTATCGAAGCGCTCTTCAACAATTTAGACAGTTTTAGAATGAAGGCGCTCATCTACCTTAAACTAAAATATATTAAGATAGATTTTCAAACGGGTCAAGTGACGGAGAGAATAGAGTTTCATGTTCCTTCCTCTTCCGCAACCGAAGTTGTAGACTGCGAGTCTTGGCTAAATTTTCACATTCAATGTTTAAAATCAAATGTAGATAAATTCAATCAACGCGACAGCGCTCTCATTTTTGATGGTGTGGACTCAGCCATATTCAAAATTTCCCTATTAGAAAGTCATGCAGCTCGAGGCACATTTAAACTACCAAAAACGTTGTATAATAAGCTGTCATCAATGTCGATTGTAAATCACAGTGTTTCAAATATGCAGTCCTATCCATCCTTCAGTATAATGATATCAACGCGAATCGAAATCATACCTATAGCTATAGACAGTGGGAGGATGAACTAGACTTTGAAGGTTGTGATAGTAACAACATGAAAATCAAAGATGTAGAAACGTTCGAAAAACATAATCAGATTAAAATTGTCGTTCACGTGTGGGAGAAGGGGTTGAAGGGTGCCCGCTATAATTCACGTTCAACTTGTTATGAACGTGTAGTCAACCTCTTATTAGTAAAACAAGATGATAGCGAGGAATGGCACTACTGTGGTATTCCCAAAATCTCTCGCTTGTACACTCACTTGGGGCATTCTAAAAGAGGTGAACATTTTGTATGCCACCACTGCATCCGCTCTTTTTGGAGTAAAGATAAATTTGAAACTCACTATGAATGGTGCAAGCGAGGCAAATTACAAATGGAACGCATGCCCAAAGATAAAATATTTTCACATAGGGATAATGGTGACGAATTAAGTCCCCTGCGTGTCATTTACGCAGACATAGAATGCGACATTGATGATATCATCCACAAGCCAGCAGCCATATCCTGCTATGAAGTATGGCATGACCACTTTAGGAATAGACAAAACAAAATGCATACTTGGCAAGGTGAAGATTGCATTTCAAAATTTCTAGAATTTCTCGATAAAGCTGCTAAATTTCAACAATCATATGATTCCCAATTGCAGCGTAAGTCACTACATATGTCAGATGAAGACAAACAAAATTTGAAAGTTGCACATCGTGCCCTAAATGTCATAAAACGTTTGATGACGATAAAATTAAGAAAGTGCGTGATCATGATCACATCACTGGTAAATTTAGAAACGCACTCAGCTCCAAATGTAACTTTTTACTTAGGTTGAGACGTCGTGCACTACCCGTCATTTTTCATAACTTTAAGGGCTATGACAGTCATATGCTCATAGAAGGAGGGTTGAGCCAGATGAAATCGAGGCAGTTTAATGCAATAGCGCAAACGAGAGAAGAATTCATGGCAATGACAGCAAAAGTACCAGTAGATAAAACTAAAGAAAATAAGACAGTCTTCTTCGAAATAAAATTTTTAGATTCATTCCAATTCATGTCAGCGTCACTAGCTTCTCTCGTTCGTAATCTCAAGTTTCTTCCCCATAGTCAAACTTTGAAGGAACACTATCCAAACTTAACGGATGAAATAATCACTCGCAAAGGAGTCTTTCCCTATGCGTATTTTAGCTCAATGTCTAAACTAAATGAAACAACCCTTCCTTCCATTGACAAATTCCAAAACGATTTCACGGGTCAAGATTGTCCAGTAGAGGACTATGAACATGCTCAAGAGGCATGGTTAAAATTTGATTGTAAAACGTTTGGCGATTATATGATCGCTTACTTAGAATTAGATGTCATTTTGCTGGCTGATGTCTTTCAGGAATTTCGACGAGTGGCATTAGAAGAAGACAAATTAGATCCTATCCACTTTGTCAGTCTACCAGCAATGTCCTTTAAATCAGCCTTTAAAATGACTGGTGAGACCATCCATCTCTTACAAGACCCGGAGCTGTATAACATATTTGAGCGCGGAATACGCGGTGGTCTCACATTTGTGAATAAACATCATATAAAATCTAAAACAGTAGGTAATGATCATATCCACCTAAAGTACTATGACCAAAATAATTTATATGGCAGTTCACTGTCTGAACCACTACCTCACTCCGAATTTAGTTGGTTAAATCAAGATGAGCTTGCGTATTACTCCAACCCTTCAAACATTCTGAAGATTCCAGATAAAGGTAATTAGGGATATTATTTTGAAGTGGATTTGATTTATCCAAATAGTATTAAAAATAAAACTGCTGATTTCCCACTCGCACCTGAATCTGGTGAAGTGACTGAAGATATGTTTTCACCATTCATGTCACAATTTCATAATAACTTAACAGTGTGGACAGCCAAGGTACAAACCATGCCGCAAACTTTTGCTCACCCAATATGATAAGAAAAATTATCTCGTGCACTTCTGTATACTAAAATTCTATTTAGAAATGGGCATGCTTCTAAAGTCAGTTCACCGCATTATCAAATTTAGACAGAAAGCCTTCCTCAAACCCTACATAGATAGTAACAGTCAAAAACGTGCACTCGCCCAAAATAATTTTGAAAAGGATTTTTATAAATATAGGAATAACAGTCTATTCGGAAAGACCATGGAGGATGTTAGAAAACGTATGAATTACAAACTAGTCGTTGATGAACAAAAATATCACAAATTGACCTCATCACCTCTTTTCATTGATAGAGACATCATCCATGAGGATCTTGTAGGTGTTAAAATGATAAAATCAGAAGTTGAGTTGTGCAAACCCATCTATATTGGGCAAGCCGTTTTAGATTATTCCAAGCTTGAAATGTACCAACTCTTCTACAAAATATTAAAACCATGCCCTCTCGTAAAAGAGGTTCGCTTGCTGGGTGGTGATACAGATAGTTTCTTTTTAGGAATTACCTCTCAAAAAGATTTAAATTTTAATGAAGTAGGTAAGTCATTAGAAAAATTTTTCGATACATCTAACTACAATCCCACTCATCCACTCTATACCATACAGAATAAAGCCAAACTTGGTTGTTTTAAGGATGAAACAGCAGGAAAGGAAATAGATGAAATGATTCTCCTCCGTCCTAAAATGTATTCCATGAAATTAAAAGAATGTGCAGATAGTATTAAGCGTGCTAAAGGTATATCAAAATCCATTGTTCACAAAATGAAACATCGGTCCTATAAGAAGGCCTATAAAAATAAAACTATAACGTTTGTCAATATGACAATCTTAAAGTCTCAAGTTCATACTGTGAAAACGCACACGTTCAAGAAACGAGCACTTTCAGCATGGGAGGATAAGAGGTGTTGGATAGGACATAACACATCTCTTCCACATGGACATCCTGACACAAACATACCTCCACCCAAAAGAATAAAACTCACGCTACCACATTCAGGAGATGTATTGACATAATCAACTTTAACTCGGTATTTTGATGTTGCTTTTTGTAGATATACATGGTTGTTTTATGTATCGCATGAGATCGTTTCTTCCTTGTGAATATATGCCTACAGTCAGCCCATTCCCCCTTTATCTGTGAAAAGACTTTTTCATACACATATTTTTATTTCAATAAACATATCACAATGACTTCACTTTGTTTTCCGAAACACTAAAGTTACGAGGGATTTAGTATCTTTCACATGGATGCACTCTTGTAAACCATTGGTAATTTTGATAGCAATAGAGGGAATAGTTTGTTTGACGACGGGATGATAGAAAATAGATTCAAACATCTTCTCGACTATTCCATATGAAGCGTCTTTATCATGAATGAAATCACGTAAAATGTATTCTTTTTTCTCACCAACAGAAATAGGTAGAATCAAATCACTTTGAATGTAAAGGTGCTGTTCATGTTTATCAAGTGTCATTGGTGTTTCTATACCAATCGTATGCGCAGCAGTAAACGCAGTTTGTAGCATTGAAAAACCAAAGATTTTTTTCAAATTTTTACTCAATTGACATTGAATGTCATCACCCAGTTTCAGAACAACGCGTTGATTTTTAATTGAAAACGAAATGTGGTGTGTCTTTACATCATATTTACTTTTCATCACATGCTTCAACTTCTGTTGTATATAAGGATTTACTACATGAATGAAGCTTTCAACTGTATGATATAGACGCGGCATTATATTGATAGCAACTTTAGATTCTTGATAAGACTGGTAAATTTTCTTGATGCGATCACCATAGATGTCCACCATTCATCATTAACTGAATCAGCTTTAGTGTGATATTCATGAGAAGGATACACCAGACCGCTTCCAATAAAAGGTGTATAATGTCTTACAAAATGGCGCAAGTTTGGAGAGAAATAAACTGTAAGTTTGTCATTATATTTCTGAATAACCAACTTATTTTTGTCCGCCATAATTTTCTCTCCATACTTCTTACCCACAGTCTCATTCCATCGTTTTACTAACTCAATAAGTGATAAAGGTTGAACACTACGCTTTTTCAAAATGATGCGTTCTTCGCATTCTACAACATATTCATCAAATATTTTAAATTTATAATGAAATTTGTTGATTCGATTTGAATAAACTTTTTTAACATTTGCAGTAGCAATTGACGTTAGATGTAGTCCATGGCCAAAACCGAGATGTGGATAGAATTCATTATCCAACCTCAGTGTAAGACCTTTAGTAAAAGAATGAAAGCGAAGGAACTGTCTCCCACTCCAATGATAGATAGTAAACTCATAAACTTTCTGATCCTTATTCTTCATGATGGAAGTATTACCACTGTTGAATGCCTTAATAATTTTCTCATTCCCAAATGGACCATAAGAATCTGATTTTATCTGAATCCATTCATAGTTCCACTTTCCATCTGACGTTAAATTGTATGGGAACTGGAATGCATTATTCATCGTTATTCCATCATGGGTGCGAGGAGTCAATATCATTTCTTCCAAATCATTCACATTCTGAATATTGCTATCATAGCAAATACTAGAAACGCCAACCTCCCATTCACCTTCTAAATGTAGTGGGCGATTTAATTCTACTCGATAGTCTGATGGTTTATTTTTGGGAAATTTATTCATAGAAGCATTACTGGGCAAGTAGATTAGAAACGAGTCCTTATTTTCACTTTCCATATTATTCACATTGGAAAAATATATTAGCATACTTTTGCATTAACACTTCATTCGAAAATGGAGTGTGATACTTGTCACAGCATCTTTATGAAAAGGAATCAACGCACCAGCATCGTCATAAATTGCAAATCAATTTGTGGGATGTAGTTTAATTTCAGCTTTGTATAATGCACTTTCTTGAAAGTATGCTCAGATAAAATACTGCAGCTTTTTGGCTGGTATGGTATCATTGCTAGCAATGGAGCTTCAACATCTCCCACACGTACATCTTCACCAATATTGGAATATATCTGAAAATAGTTAATACGACGCGATAGTGACATGTCTGCGCTAGCTTTGGTTACAGTATCACTTTTAAAGATATTTTGATCAAAACCCAAAATGTCCATTAGAGTTTTATCCATAATTAGTTCAATACCTTTTCCACTTATAGTGAGAGACAAAACACCTTCTTTTTCAGAAAATGAAATTTGTTGGTCATTAATCACTTCATTTAAATAATCTACAACCAATTTAACTGAAGTAATAATGCGAGGCATCAACACTCTTGTTTCATGTAAGATACCACCTAAAGGCTCTACACACTTTCTGTATAAAGATACGGTCCATTCTGTATCAAATTGATTTGACCTTTCACATGGTAAATGTTGCATATCAAATTTTCCATGGACAGCTGCAGAACGATGTCGTAAGAACTGATGAAAATCTTTTGAACAAACTAATACTAGATCATCATCATTGAATTTACTTATTGCAATATGATTAGATGATTTGATATAAGTCAATGTTGCCACTTGTTTACCATCAACTCGAAGGAGATAATTAAATTTCTTCAATAATGTTACAGGAGTCATGTTTGTCTTTCTTGGCTTAATCACAATCTTCTTCATCAACGTCTTCTCATTTTTTGGAATAAGATCTACATAATAAGCTTCCTCTCGATATATTAACTGTTTATGACCACTTGGGTGGTAATTAACGTTATAATTATCATAGCTTGTTAAGGCGCTAGCGAGGTAACCTAAATCATTTCTTAAACTTGGACTTAAACCAACAATCCAATCTTTCTCAACTACATGATGTACATAATTATGATCATCATTTTGCGGAGTAAATTGGACAATATGTTTACACGCTTTATTCAAGAAATCATATATAAACTTTTTACATGATAAGAGATCTTTCTTTGGCCACTGTGGAATGTATACTCGGCAGCCCTTTTCACATTGGTAAGCAGCTTTGCGTCTCATATTAATAGTCATCACCTCATGATCAAAAGTATAGACACAGTTGCTATGAACAAGTTGAGTGACACCCACTTCCCACTTTCCAATTAGCTGTTGTGCATGATCAATGGGAGTAGAAAAGAGTGCGGCTCGATTACTAGCAAATCTATTTGCGGCCGCATTGCTAAGCAAAATATGATAAAACGACATTTTGATATTGCTGATCTGCGGCTTTGCATAACATCATGAAGACTTGGATTTTGGACTCTCTACAATATATCAGAGTTGATCGTAATGGAAACGTACATTTCAAAAATTCTCATGGTCATACATCAAGAGGTATTACATTAACATGGCGACAATTTGTCAACCTCAATGATATCATGAGGGATTTGGAATATTTTGAGACATGAAGATTCATCTCCTTGGGTGATCAAGTTTGGCTTCAACATTACAGAAATGAAATTCAAATCTGCCATTCTCATTCCGCAAACTGTTTCTCATTTCGCAAATACAATTGGGAGAAGTATAGAAGATACATACATCGCTCCATCATGACATTTATTCGTCGTGAGCTCATCGCCCTACTATGCAAATCTTAATCAGACATGACTACCACGCACCATGAGTTGGAAATTAGATTTCCTACAACGTATTGAAACGGATCATGATCGAAACGTCTATTTCAAAGATTCAACTGGAAATGTGAGAAGAGAGTTTGCTTTATCTTATCGTCATTATCAATCTCTACATCATATCATGAAGGATTTGAAATACTTCTATATGGAAAGACATTCACGTATTGGAAATCGCATCTGGTTGCGCGTCAACAAACGGCGAATTCAACTCTATCATTCCCAAATACATACTAACTTCACATTTCATCAAGGTAGTTGGGAAAAGTATAAAAGGAAGGTACATCGCTCAATTTACCCATTTTTTCATCATGAAGCGCCATCGCTACACCATCGTCAACATTCTCCGTCGCTTCAGACTCTACACCAAAATCGATCTCACAACATTACACCAACACCTTCCAAACAGCAAGTATTACCCGGGCCGTCCTCAAATGTTAGTGGTGAAGATGAACAATTCACGGAATCTTCAACTCTTCCCAAATGGGACTGTACAGATTCTCGGCGCCCTTTCTCATTCATCGGCGCAGTCAATGCGCTTAGAGCTACAAAGACTACTACGTCGGACATGGAAGAGGGAGAGGTGTGTGATGTCGAATCTGACTGTGGACAATATGGTGATCTCTACTCAATTGAGTGACAGTCTATCATTTTTGAAGATTCGTACCAGCAGTTACAATTTGTGTTATGAACCCGAACTTTTTCCTGCAGCTCTCATTAGTTGTTGGTTACCTGTGCATGTTGCAATCTTTCATAATAGTAAAGTGATCATTACTGGACTAAAATCTCATGTACAAGCAAATGTGATCCTAGACTATCTCATCCAGTATGTACGTACCCAGCGGATTGTAAAATAAAAAACAATTTTTCCAACATGATGTTTTTATTTCAAATCATGATAGAACTTACAAATCATTTTTTCATTAGAGGATGGATTACATGAAAAGTTTTGAATAACAGATACAAATCGAGATACATGTTAACGTTTTAAGATGAAGTACAGTACAAAAGCACCACACGTTGATGAAAGTGGATGTTGTAGTATGCGTTCATTTCGCTGATATTGACGCGTATGTTTTCCCAACTACTGCTGTGTTGGTATATTTGGAGGTTGAGCAAGAGAGTCAAATAGTTCACCACGTCGGTCTTCTCCAATAAAGATCGCTTTCCAATGCTCACCGCCTAAATTCTGCGAATGAGTGTTTAGCACAATAAAGATGGGATAGTGATTTACTGCAGGTGGTAAGGTATCGAGTGAATAGACATTATCGAAAGCTTTCAACGTCGCTTCGTCTGCATTACGCTGCACTTTAGTCTAAATATCGTCAGCAGTCAACCAACTCATTAACGATTATACTGAAGAATCACGTCACGATACTTTGTAATTTCAATATTTGAATCGAAGACTGCATAAATTAATACATTGATCGTCTCAGGTAGTGCTCTTTTGAACGTCAAATCCAAACGAATATTATGAGGCACGTTCGCTTGACGATAGGGTGCACTAATATCGCTGTCAGCAGTCAAATCAAATGCATAAATAGTATATCCACTCTTAAACTCTTTCATAGTCAGTCCGTTGGTGTCATCCGTATTGTAAAAGCCAAAGACATCCATAAAATCAACATAACTGCGCATAAATTGATCCGAAGCAAAATCTGGTTTGTAGGGTGGACCAGGATGACTCACACCATTTACACGTAAAGCAATTTCACTTAACTGATTGTGTTTAACCCTCCAGGCGGTGGGGGGGGGCATATTTATGCCCCCCCCAGGATATCCTAAACTAAGTGTGCGAATTTTATGAAATGCTGGCCTTTACACATTTCGGACATGATGAATTCAGTGGTGCCATTTGCATTACTTAATTTGACTGTCTTCATGCTATAAATAGCATTTCAAAATTTGAAAATGCGTTTTTTTTCAGAAAAATGTATTTTTTATGTTTTTAGCGAAATTTTATCATCAGATTATCGCAAAAATTGACTCAAACATGTTTCAAGTTCTTTGAATACAATGGTGGTGTTCGCATTGCTTTAAAATTTGAATATATGCAAAAATAGCATTTTAAATTTTGAAAATTTATTTGTTTAGTTATTATCAAATAAAATTATATATATAGTTTTTTTTGAGATTATCAACAGAGAGGACTCTAAAAATATTGAAACATTTATCACTCTTATCAAAAGAGCTTTTTGCTAATGTCATAGAAGCATATTTGATTCAAACAAATGTTTTTCATTGTTGAATACAACTCAAGTTGATCAAATTTGGTTAGAGCTGATTATGAAGATATCTGTTACCGATTCCAATGCAGTCAAATTAGTCAAGCAATAGCGCCTTCGGCGTTTTTGTAAGTGATGAAAGGATGCAGTGGGAAGGCGATTGAACGTGATACGCAGACTTATTGCCTCTACTGCCAAGGCAGACAAGGATTCTGTAGACTATTCGGTCAACTGATTATGTAAGTTGAAAAGGGAAATCTGAAATTTTGAAAACAGTATTCCATATATTTATGTTCAAATAGTACATGTACATGCCTACATGTAGAAAATACATAACATATACATGTGAATATATTTTCAATACATAACAGTAATAAAAAAGATGTAAAAACTAATATTACTCTATAAAGTACTTACAATATCATTGTAAGTAGTATATGCAGCTTATTTTCAAATTTGAATTGGTAAACCGTGATAAGCATAAAGTTATTTACAGTCAAATAAGTTATTCTATACGTAATGAGTGATTCCAAGCAATAGCAATTCATTCATAGACAAAATTTCTGAAGAATTTCACTGATTTGATAAAATTTCGAAAGTACTTTTCAATAAAGGTCATGTAAAGGTCGTTCCTGTGATCCAATTTTAATAATTTTACAGGAAATTGTCAAAAATACGCAAAAAATAAGCTACTGAAAATTTCAGAATCATACGTTTCATATTTCATGAATTAGATCGAAAAATACAAAGGGGGGGCATAAATATGCCCCCCACCGCCTGGAGGGTTAAAATTGAAAGGATTCTTCTTTATATTAACATTAAATGCATCATTTTCAACCATTGCCACCATGAGGAGCTTCGGTGCTTCCGATGGAAAGAGGCCATCTTTCATGAAACTCTTTTGATCTTTCGGAATTGTTAAGGTGAGAAGCTTTGTATGCTGAACGGGGTAAATGGCATTTTGACGGTTAAGACCTTCAGCATGTCCTCTAATGACACTTGGATTCGGTACTACTCGACGAATGTAAAGTGCAATATCTTCCACATGAATTCTAAAATTGTCAACTTTAGCAAATGCATTCAGCGCAAATTCAGGCTTATTCAATGTCAGCTTGAGTCGCATGCTGGTATTACAGAGTAAAAACTTTGACTGTCTAAAGAAGTCTAAATTTAGCGGACCATATAGCTGACATACTTTACTATCTTTAATCATAGCAGATCGCTTTACAAAGCCACTGTTTGTTTCAACATCAAATTTTCCTGCTTCATCTCTATACCATCCCATGGCTTCCATATGACTTTTTTGTGCTGCTGGATGAAACTGTGATACATGATTGAAATATGATTTATAGGGATAATCGCTTTGACCACCTTCCACCTGCTGCTCTCCAATCGTTGGAGAAACATCGCGAAGTAATGTAGTCAATGGTAAATTGTTCAGTCCAACTTTATGTGTATCGTCAATAGCAGTTCCATCTGCTTGCTGAATTCTAAACCTCAAATCAACCATCGCATAACTCAAATCTATGTAGTCATCACTACCACCAGGAATAACAAATTCAATGGGGCCAGCATTCTCAGCTGTTCGAGGATGATAATCTACAATACTTGAACTAAGAATATCTGTCTGTATGGCTTGTTGATCAAACAAACAAAAACCGGAAGTTTTACACTCCATGATTAGAAGTTATAGCAGCGTCGTCGTTTAGCGCCTGATGAATGATTAGAGCCTCTGCAACGTTTGCGTGAATGCCTTTTGACTGAAGATCGCGCCTTACCAGCTCCGCGATGTCTCCTCCTTCCTTTATTCATTCGTTTAGGTGATTTCTTTCCTTGAGTAACACCAGCAAAGGTCTGCTTCAATGTTTTTAAACCGCGTTCCTTCCACGATTCAACAAACTGCTCTTAAAACTTCTACCTCTGGAAAGATCACTAGCAACATCACCAGCAAAGCCAACGGCATTACTTAAAACATTTCGTTTTAAAGATCTACCGACATTGGATATGAGAGGTGCTACAGCAGATTGCAGTGCACCAAGTATGCTACCTCGACGTTGGCGGCGAGCGCCGATGTAAATTTGTCCTCCACCACTTACATAGGAGGGTCGTGAATAAAATGAGGCAGTTGGATTCATAGCTCAAACCCTAAACATTGTTAGTTACAACTTTGCATGAATCACTGTCGATCACTTAGATGAAAGATGTCGGCACGACGCATCCAAGAGTTCATACATGAAGGATAACCAGTCCATTTAACAAGACACCATTCTTCACCTTGCCGTTTTTTACATCGAATGATTTTCTCTACCAAATATGTTTCACTTTCAGTGACTACCTCAATCTCATCGCGGTAAAAGCTACCCTCAATTTCTTCATTATCGTAATCTTTCAACTTGTAGGTGGTCGGAGAGTCTTTTTGATTAATCCTTGATACTGTAAATACCTCCTCTGTCCAATTCGGAAGGTACCCTTTAGCAAAAACACTTTTCACTTTTGAGATACGAACTTTATCACCAATTTTCACATCACTTTTCACATGAGTGCGTTTACGTTGGAATGATTCACGCACTTTATCTACATTGTCAGCATTTACATCTACTGGTCTGAGTCCAATAGAACGATGGATAGAGTGATTGTAGGCATGGAGTGTATCTTGTAGAACCTTTGTCCAATTTTGTGTCAAGTTGGCAGTAAAATGTCGCCACAAGCGATTTTTTAATGTGCGATTAAAACGTTCAACGAGTGCAGCTTTATAAGCACTCTTTACACTAAACAACTCAATGTCATGCCTCTCAAATAATCTTCTCACATGCTGATTTCAAACTCTTTTCCTTGATCACTCTGAATTCTTTTTGGAATCCGACCTTCTCGAAAAATTGTTTGGAATGTTTTTGCTACTCCTTTCCCTTCTTTAGTTTTTAAAGGTTGAGCCCACGCATAACGCGAGAAAATATCAATGACGGTTTAAATAAAATTATTGCCCGAGTTATGTTTTGAAATGGAGGCGACATCGCACAAATCTGCTTGCCACTGTTCATCGATGTCATGAACAATATAATGGCGGGTGCGGTACTTCTTTTTCGCTTGTTTGTGGAGTGTATATGGTAGCCTGACCCTTTAACCATCGTTTCACTTGTGATTGTGGAAGACCACTCGCTTTTGATAATTTCTTGATAGATGCAAATCCTGCCGGATGTTTTACATCATAATAGATTGACTTCAAACGTTCAGTCGATGACGACTGACTCTTTTTCCTCCTTCTCATCTTTTTGTTTTCTTGCCTTTCTACATTTACAACAACTGCAGCATTTAGCTTTAGCGGTTTTGCGATCGTGTTCACATTGCTTAGGGGTTTCATTATGAGAGCTGGCGCAGCAAGTGCAAGTGACAACGACATTCACCTCTGGCGGCTCATTACATGGCAAGCAACTCATCTGCTTCATATTAATAGTCTGAGAACATGTATTTCTTGGGAGGACCTGTTTTACGTTTTCCTTTTACTAGTTTTAGTGGTGATGTAGATCTACGTCGAGTTCTTCCTCTTGTTTGCTTAGTGATTGTGGGAGGGGATGTAGCAGGTGACGTCTTAAACCAATTTGTTGGCATTTTCATCGTCTGAAGCATTGGAGCAGTAGCCACTGTTGAATCAAGTTCTTTCAATGTCTCATTATTCAAAGCAAATTTTGGCACATTATGCTTTTTCAATAGTTTAAGAAAGTATGACCAACCAGGTGGAACATAGCCCTGACAGCGCTTTCTACGTGTCGCATACTGAATCAAGTCTTCATAACGTGAAGCATCAATCACTTTATTTTCATCTGTAATGATTTCTCTTCTATCATTTACATTGAGATGGGGTTCAATACTATTGAAAAGAGATATGGCATGTGCGCGAGATGCTAAAGGTGTAGCAGTCGATACAGAGTCACGCATCTTATTCTTCAAGCTTTTCAATTGCTCAACAGTTTCCGATTGTAATAATACAGCACGATGTGGATCTTTGATGTGAACATTTTGCTGATAATCTATTTCTTTCCTATACATTTGATTTGCAAGAGGTTGCTTTACTTGCTGCATGGCAGTCAATTGTACATATTCATCCTGAGGAATAACAATCATGCGAGAATAAGAACTCATAGTTTGTAGATAATCATGGGAGTTTTCAAAATATCACTTCGAAATCTAAATTCTTCCGGACACTCTTGCGTAAAGTCAATGAATAAGTAACCGTATGGTTTTTCAGTAGCTGCTTGAAAAATTTCAATTAAGGCTTTTGATCCTCTGGGTGCAACTTGTCGCGCTAAAATTTCAAATTGACTTTTATCTCGCGGATTCTTGAAAATAGCATAATAGCGTGTATTCAGGTTTCGTGTACGAGCTTCTTTTCCATCAGGAAACAAATTTTGTGTGATATAGATGATAAAGCACCTTTTATGATGTGCTGCGCGAGTGAACATATCTGTAACATCTTTTGAATTCTTACTTTCTTTTAATAGATCATCCAATACAACAACATCATTAGACTGAAGTTTATCCACTGCAATAATTCCTTCATGTCGAATAAAGTTGCGACTTTGCAATTCCTGAAACAGCGGCGGTTGATAAATACCATAACACCAAATCACTCGATTGATAGGTTCCTTAAACAACTCCCTTCTTTTATCCAATAAATTCAGCGTGAAAACAGTTTTACCTGCATGAGATGGACCTGATACAGTCAGAACTTTATCGCATTGAAGTCTGAAATACATTTTAATACTTTGAGACTCAACATTTGCATAATTAACGCTTAGAGCCAAAGATATTTCCCAATAGGTTGCCCACGGCAGGAGCTATCATTGGAAGTATTGCTGAAAGGAAACCGCCCTTTTGTGTTAGAGTTTTCCTCTTTCTTTGAAGGATGACTTTAGGATTGGAGATGAAACGCAATTTCGTAGCATATCGCTTAAGTAACTTTCGTTGTTTTGGTGCTAATTTCTTCGTCCTCAACTTTCTGACATGAGAAATAATTTCACGAATGAATTTATCGTTAGCATGTCGTATAGCATTGTATCGCTGATTTGCTTTCATTCGTCGGAGAGCTTGAATAGCTGAAGAAAACTTTGAAGACTTTTGACTTTTACGTTTCGTCATTTTACGTTTCGCCATTTTTCGTGTTAGTCTTTGCTAAAACCTATATTTACCACATTTGCATAGGTACTAACTATTGCGACATAAGTGGCACTCGAAATGAGCAATATCACAGTGGCTACATTTGCAAAGTTCAATGCAATTACGTATGAAACAGCGTTGACAAAAAGCATGCTTACATCTCTTGAAGATGCGCTTTTCATTTCCATCCTTTCGCTTACATACATAGTTCGCCATACATCCTTTCGCAACACATAGTTTCACCGTTACTGATGTCTATAGCAAGTCTTTTTGAAGATATGAATTTGCTAGCCTTTTCTAAATAATAGACACATTTACAGAAGGAATATACTTCGAGAGTGAGCAGACATAGCTCGAAAACCAGTTGTGCTACAATCAAGTACCACTGCATTTTCAATTTTTCTTTATGGAAAGTTGAATGTGAATATCTGAAATCGCTTCAATCACTAGACTGCTAACATGATGGTTAAATGCGTTAAGACGTTCAGCAATTTTTATCATATTTCTTTTAAAAAATTCTTGGGGGTGATCTACCACTTCCATTGAATAAGAAGCAAAATGGAAGGAGCGACTTTCCACCTCTTCTTTTCCAAAATGACTAAACTTAATTTTCGCAACTAATCGCGCCATGACAATGCTATCAGAGAATGTATTCATTAACTCTAGAAATAGAGTGCTAGCATCAACGACCACTGCTTCGATGTCGGTCTCATCTTTATGAAAATGTATCACATAATCTTGAACAGCTCCTTTTAAACTTTGCCTATGAAAATGTAATGTTCCGCAGTCGTTTGAGAAAGACATGATCGCCCTTTATCCAACCCATCCATTGCATGAAAACAACTCTTCTCATAGTAACATTTATTGAATAACGGTAACAAGCATGCATTATAAATCAATGATTTGAAACAGATAAAATAGATACAGCTGGTAACTATCATACAGCGAGCAATGATGACCATACAGGACTTTGGCAGTGTTGAGGTAAGGAGGAAAGAAGCGTTGGTTATGAACGTAGCTACTACAACGAACAGACAAAATAGGAACACACAAATCCTTAAAACGTTTCGTGACTTCATGATAATGTTGATTCACTCTACTATCCCAAGGTGGGAGCAAAATGTCATCAATGATTAGATTGGGAAATACTTTCCTCTCCTTACCAGGATTATTACAAAGATGCGTATAACATTGAAAGCAGCTAACCATCGTTTAAAGTCAATAAGAAGAGCACTCTCACAAGAAAAGCCATAGTCTTGCAAATATTTCAGATTAAGTCCATGAATGTGTTTTCTCGCCCATTGATCAATATTGGGATCGCAGTTGGCATGTTGATGATAGACACTAACAATCTGATATGTCCAATTGTTCATAGCAATAGCACTGAGCTCCTGTACAGGTTCACCCTCACAATCCATAAAAATGATGATAGAAGCCTAAAACGGAAATTTACACATCTAAGGAAACGTTCTATAACATATTACAAAATGAAGAATTACATCGATGCTTTTCACGACAAAATACACAAATGATATGATGGCAACGAAGAAGTAAAATGTATCTAATAAGACCACGTCTACGACACTCAAAGCACATAAGCGAATTTTCATAGGGTTGAGTTAGGAAAGGACTAGTAATTCTCCTTCTTTGATTTGCGTTTTGAGGCAGCATTCTTCTCCGACTTGCGCTTCGTACCACTGCTGTTAAGGATTTGATCAATTATGTCGTCCACGTTGGGTGGTTTTGGAATATATAGGATGGATTCCATATGCATGGAGAGAGAGACTATTTTGTTATCCTTGTGTCGACCATAATATAGCCCATTCACTTTGAAAAGGATATCCCAAGTACCTTCTCCGAGCTCGTCGTATGTGATGGGTGTTGAATGATCTCCCTCCTTCTTATAGTAAGTGCACCAATGTGATACCGGTAGGCAAATGTGATTACCATCCCAAATCTTTCTATAGGGAGTATCCTTGTCATCTCTCGCCTTCCACTCTTGAGCAAGAGGAGTAGGAATGTCCATATTTAATGTCACGTACTCCTCAATAATATCAAGTTGGTGGCGAATGTACGGACTCACGGGGATCAGTATGTAGTCCCCATACTGATTGTGCATTATCTTGACATCCGTGGAAGGGAGCATTCCCGTTTGGAGTACTACGCTATCATCGTCATAACGCAAGACTTGTTTAAATTTACGCTGTAGCGGTGTAGGATTATGTACCTTGGTTGTTTCTTCCACTGGCCTCAGTTGTAGATGATCTGATCGTAGCGAACCTTGTAACGTTTGACCGCCATTTTGTCCTACCAGTGCAGCAGATGGAGTAGATGCCTGAAAATGAAAAAGATTGTATTAAGTTTACGTTCAAGGGAGGAGAGGGAGGAAAGTAGCGACTTACCATTTTAGTTGGATAATAGAATAGAGAGAGAGAGAAAATGTGCGTCCGTCACTCGTGCGATTCAACGATGGAATGATTCTCACTGTGGAAGGCTCGCTATTTATATAGAAATGCTTGATTCTCATTGGATGATGATCCTCATTGGACAATAACATCAAGCTGATTCCAAATCTGGCCTCCGTTTACCAATCCGAGCCTTCGTTCGCCCGCTGGAGCTGTTACTTGGGAAATTCTAACTCTGTCGTTTTTTCACCAATCTCCCAAATCTTGAATGGCGTCTCACATCTAAACGAAGACAGATATGAACAAGCCGTTTCTTTCAGTGAATTTGTCTCACTCTTAGCTTTCAAACGAGCTATTGCACGACAAAATCCATCCACTAGAAGCAAAATTGGAAGTTTGGTATCGGGGGGGAGGTCAGTGAAATTTGATGAAACAAACTTTGGTCAGGGTCCCAGGTCGAAATGACACACTTTGGAAAATTTTCAAAATTTTGTCCATACAAAGTCACTCTGACACTTAGGATTTTTTCAGGTGAGCTCCGACCTAAAATCTTGTAACAGCTCTAACTTTTGAACGGCTGGTCCGATTGACTCGCAACAAAAAATGTCATCGAGCAGTTTTTTCTCCTCTTTCAAACGAGTAGCTGTAAGACAAAATCCGTTCACTAGAACCAAAGTTAGAAGATCGCTGTCGGGGGGGGGGGTCAGTGAAATTTGATGAAAAATGTTTTGGTAAAGGTCCCAGGTCGAAATGACACACTTTGGAAAATTTTCAAAATTTTGTCCATACAAAGCCACTCTGACACTTAGGATTTTTTCAGGTGAGCTACGACAGTCCACCCTCCCAACCTGGCCGGCACACCACGCCAACCTGGAGAGCACATCACACACCACCTCGCGCTACGACGGCCGGCCAGAGGGGGGGGGACGTCAGACACGAAGCAACACGACGGCACACCACGACCGACTCGACTGACAGGAGGGGGGGGGATGTCAGACTCGAAGCAACACGGCGGCACACCACGACCGACTCGACTGACAGGAGGGGGGGGATGTCAGCGAAGGCGGCCATCTTGCGCTATCCAGAAGTGGAGTTTTACTTACTACTTACCACAACTGGAACATTAAATTACTGAACCTATAGTTTTCATTTGATCATGGCAGATAGTCTAAATTTAGAAATTAAGGAAGGGACCCGTCCCTGGATCCTGATGCATTTCACGGAACAGTTAGGATAAGGCAAAATTGCGTTATTATAACTAAGTTATGGACAGTCAAGCAGGGTGTCTATGAAAGAGCAATTGGTGATCTATTCTCGTCTTCTCATACTTCGACCCCCTAAATTTTAAGACGTGCCGGCGCCTGAACCTTTGATGGAGGTTATATATCCAATCCTTCGCGAGATTCAAAAGGCTCTCTCAACAAACCGAGCCCTTATCATCAAGCTACCTATGTTAGTGAAACATGAACAATCGGAAGTCACATACTCATTAAACATCGTCAATAGATCATTCGGAGTAAGTTGTAGAAGCGCATTGGACAATTCAACAGAATAATGACACTTAATGCGACTGCTTATATCTTGTGAGTGCCAAGGTGTTACTGCATCTTTCAATAACCATGCAAAATACATAATAATTGGGTCACTATCTGGTAGAACTAGCGATGTAGTGCAAATCGTACATGAAAATGTGCTGAAGCAGAGCTACCTACTCCATTCGATTCCAAATTTGTCCATTTGCAGTTTCCTAGAAATACATGTAATCAAAGAAAACATAATAGCAATGCTAAAAAGTGCACTTAGCGTTTGAAATCGCAGATCAGGTGATATTCTAAAGATAGATTCAATGCATCGATATGAATATTTAATACAGTCCTTTAATTGTGACGTGCTCTACCTCAATATCGATCTTGGAAAAACTTTATTGAGCTTGCTACAAGTTATTTTTAGACTTATGATATACTTTCAGATGAAGGAATCAAATTACTAGCTTCGGGTGTGAAATTAATTATTCAAAGGTAGGATCAAGCTTTCACATACAACCTTTACTTTTGACAGGAACACATCTACTCAATTCCAACAAAATAAATTGTACAATATGAAGCATGGATGTGGAGAAGAGAGAGTCGCAGCACGGAGCTTCAGCGGGTGAAGAAATAGAAAGGAGACAAGATATTTGGAACACGCTCCTTGACTTGGTTACACTGACCGACGAAGTTAAAGCATATAAAGCTGTCCGAGCTTCTTTTCCACTAAACTCATTTGATATGCCGTCTCATTGACTCTAATTGGTTCAAAGGTCCTGACGACAGCTATTTTTCATTCATGTGATTCATGCATATGTGCGCATATAGCCTCAAAAAATGTCACGTGTATAGCAGATGCTAGGAGATTAATTTAGATGGAAAGGTAGCTGATTTTGATGCACAGTAATCTCAAAAATGTATGTCACTTTATGAATTGCCTTCTAATGTTAATGATGTGACATCTTTATGAAATTACTCTATGAAAACATTGAGCACTCTATATGCATTGGATAAGTTACTCATTGAACTGAAATATTTCTATGGATACTATATGATGCACTGTTACATAGAAGGCTTTGATTTTAAAGTAATTGAAGCATGACTTCACGATCAACGCAATGAAAGCAGTAAAAATTAAGAAATAAAATTGAAAGAGAAAAATGATGGGAACTAAACAAAAGACGGCTTATGTGGTAGAGGCTTTTGGCTTTTCAGGAATGAAGATGGCAAAATCAGAAATTATTTAACCTCTGAATTTTGGCAAAATAATTATATAATCTCTTTGTTGGTGCCCATTGATACAATGTTCTGATAATTAAAGGATCCATGATTTTATATTTTCCACGTTTATTCGGTGGAAGCGCCGAATAAGTGCTGAGCAATATAAATGATATTTTCATTTCAACACCGAATAAATGTGCAAAATATAAAATCATGAATCCTTTAGTTATCAGAAGAAAATATTTATAATTTGAAGGTAGAGAACGAGAAAAAAAGCGAGATTAAGTGAATGAAAAGTTCACCGTTAGAAAAGGTTATCCACCGAACGCAGCAACCCCCCACTGTTTATGTTCTATGCTCTCTTCTGAAAAACAGATAACTACAATTAATACGCGTAGTATAATTAGTTTGGGATTAGAGTATGAGGTCGGAAAGAGCATGTGTTTGAGAAAGGAACTGAGAATATGGAAACATAGAGTTCTGCTGATGGGCCCAAACAGACAACTTAAACTTAACTGACCCGCTTGCCGCATTGAATAGAAACCATCTTCATCAAGGAATAAGTTGCGAATGTACGAGACAACATGCACATAGAAGTGATCGCTGCTGACACTAAACGATGTCATTCATCCTGAAATGATAAAGCAATGAACTTGATCAATGGGCTCCGCCACATGGACTACACTAAATTGTTAGACTAGATTGTTATTCGGTATCACAGGTCTCCGTGGCACTGTGGTTAAGTGCTTGGCTTAGAGCTCCCTCAGTCCAGAAGTCGAGCCCCAACAATGTGTTCGAAAGTCGTCAGGAAGGGCATCCGCACCAAAATAATCACAATGCTCCAGGTTGCAGTCTGACTTTGTCAGCACCGTTCAACCCCCGGTATGGGGGAGTAGTGACTCAAATCATTTTTTTACATGTGTCGTTAGACTACACTACATTGTATCGAGTATTCACAATAAAGTTATTCTTCGAAGAAGATCGTCTTCTAATGCGAAAAAGGATCCTTTAACTTGTCTGCTTCGACTAACCAACGAACCAAACTACGGCAGATTTTCGATTGCTTTCTCAAATCGGTTGCCATTCTAGCAAAAATAAAAGACTATTTTTGGATGCTGCTGAACGTCTGGTCTCTATCAAAATATTTTCTCGTACTCAAACTATGAGTTTTTTAGCTCTCATATTCTTGCATGCAATTGAAAATAGATCTTGTGACAAAGGCACGTCCAAAGCCCATTTATGTTCAAAACAATACTTCGTTGAAGTATTGATCGCAAAAAGGAAAAATCGCAGAAAGAACAAATTATGTCCAGTTTTATAACTCAAAAAATCAGTGATTAAGTTATACTTCTCATGATATACAAGCTAACTTGTAAATGGCAAGATTATGTGTTCATGTGTGCTGGATGGAGCAAAATGAATACGCTTTGTGAAATACAACTGAAATTATTCGTTTTATTCGCCAAATTATGTACATGAGTCACAGGTAAGAGAAGCCGGCCTCGTGGCCTTGTAGTAGAGTGTTCGCTGTGTCCGGGACTAATCAAACTTAAGGATACTAAATGACGTACACTTTGCATTCTTACTTAACAATAAGTACGAAAGAAGGAGGGAGTGGGATAAAATGGAATATTCCACACGGAGCAGCGGCGAGCCGCCTAATGTGCTTCCGAGTGCACGGAACATTTATTATCGTATTTTAAAGATAAAAATGGAAAATATGCGAAAACGATTACTCATGAAAGATTAAAAAGCAGGCAAATATCAGTTAAAAATATCTGATGATGCTCTCTTCGTGCAAGCAGGAATCTGCTTGACTTGCATGCATCTTGATACATCATATTCGCAAAGTTAGGGGTTTCCCTCAGATAGGATTGTTAAATTTCTACTTGACAATGGCGGACTCTTCAGATCATGATCAGAACAAAAGTAATTTTTCTTTCTTATAAATAATAAGAAAATCCTGAATCACGAATAAGGCAATCAGAAATTTTATACATGAAAGTACGATGTTGTTAAAAGCTTTCCTCAATTACACTACTCCATCAAACTAGATGAAATGTCATTGTAATGTCTAATGCTCACTTTCCTTTTAATTCTTAGCTTGCTAAGCAAGAGATCTACAATAGTAAAGTAAATTGATTAACATAAGAAATGTCCACCAGCATATATCTCGAGAGCTTAATGATCTTACATGGCTCAATATTATTCATGATCTTTGTTAAGTAATACTGTATCTCCTTGTCATAGTCTTCGATCTACATCTATTCCAAAGCTGCTATACAGACAGGGCTGCCAAACCGTGCTTATTTCTAAGATCCGTGCTTATTTTAAAGAAGGACATCTTAGAAAAATGATTTTGTGCTTATTTTGCCTTATTTCTTATTAACGTAATACAATAAGTATTCTAAGGGATAAAAGAATAGCTTGCCTATCAACTACTCAATTTTATTTCATTTCCGGTGGCAGCACTAAATTCATTTTTCTATCTTTCACATTGCTGCCATCGTGCAATACTCCGTCACACAATTTTAATTGATTGTTTGCGTTCGCCTGAGTCGATTGATAGTCATCCGATACCAGCATCAAATATAATAATATAACGTGAGCAATGCAGGATGAGTCAAATTTAATGTCCCTATTTTGGAAAGTGTTGTAGATCATTGAATATCCAACCATTTTTTAAATGCGACAGATCATTTTAAACCTCTGAGTGTGGCCAACAATTCTGCGGATTTTAGAAGTTCATAGATATTTTACTTGCAGCCCGTTTGGGCTTGATATTTGTTAATTATCCATTTAGTATGTGAACGCTGTATGTAGGCCTACTCTTGATAACAAATATATCATCATCATAGCTATGTCAACTTTTACAATATCTGATGACTTTGAATTTGAATTTTTTCCCCAAATTTCACATGTTGTATCTGCTCTGGATACGATTGTAAACACTATTAAAGATGCAAATAACATCATAGCAGATTCAAAGCCCGTTCGTAAAGCTATATATACAAACATTTTGAACTTAGGGGATATGTATTTCGCCGGTCCATCCGCATCGTAGCTTAGCTCTTCATTACAGCTTTATTTCGGGTTACATGTATTTGCTACTTCGACGCAAAGCTGACCCGAGGAGGCACATCAATTTTTACGTTGCACCTCGTCCGGCTTTGGAAGATTGGCTAATGTAATCTTATGCATCTCGTGTAGCAGGAAGCAGTGTGTTCAATGACCTACATTTGCTACAAATGAGCAAATTGAAGAATAAGATAGAAATATAGACGAATATCTTAAATGAAAGATGCATCAATTTATTTGTATGGTCGCAATAGGCAAGTTTGTAGGATCCAACTTGATGTACCATAATCAAATGCTAGATGTATACTGCAAAACCATCAGCACGAATTCTTCTGCCAGCATCGAAAAATTCACTTAACTCTACACAGCTCATAATATAATATATACATTGTTGTCTCATGGCATCTGCTTGCATACGCGCTGCAGGCTAAACACTCAAACACAAAGCCAAACTAGATTTAAAAAGATTCAACCCACCAAATGGCTCTGCTTGTGATGACATTCGTAGCTAATAAAATGTGAAATGTAAGAGCCACATGTATATTAAGAAATCCGTCGACTCTTTGTAACTGAGTATCATTGGATGAGCGACTTCTACACATTGAATTCCTCCTACAAACTGGTTCAAGAGGTCAGATTATCCTACTACGACTGTGCATCCCGCACAGGACCTGAGAGAGCGCGTCCGAAGACGCAAGTCCCCTACACGGACAGCGTCACAAGCTACCAACTTCCAATCAAAATACATATATAATATTTTGATTCATGTGAGACTGAGGCAGAAATATGTTGCCGGAGTTGGCTAAAACCAGTCAACCGCGCCTTCGGTTTAACCCTATTTGCCTCATGCTCTTTCTTGTCGGTGACGTATTAAGGCCCCCTTAAGATCTTCAAAACCATTAACTTGTATGGCACAAAATAAGAGGACATACCAATTTTGGGTATGCTCTAACCGATGGCGGCATCAGTTTTTCATTCCAAGTTAATCTCAATACTATAAATAGCATTTTTGAAATTTAAACAATCATTTTTTTAAATTTCGTAAATGTATCTAAAACAGTCGACAGAATTTCAGAAAAATAACAGTTGAACCTATTTAAAACATGCTCTGTCTAGTGAGTCTGTCGCTTTGCATTTTGAGCGGTTCTTGTTACTATAAATAGCATTTTCAAATTCAAACATTTTTTTAAATTTCGTATTTGCAAGTAGTATGTATATAACACACGCAATATTAGTCATCATAACGAGGTAAAAAGTATCTGAGTATCTATTAACAATTACTCGACCATATTTCCAGAACTGGCAAACTAGCGAAGTTGCAAATCAAAGTTAAACTCAAAATTCTTGTCAAGACAGGTGAAAATCCAAAATGTCGAAAAAAGTGTGGTCGTAAATTATTATCATGTGGCTCCTGTGGCTAAAATATTGGGTCTGCAAAAAGCAGCCACCACTCAGAGAAAGTCAACACTAAGTAAGAAAAGGAAAAGTCACTGAAAGAGACCTTCAAACAATTATTCGTTCCGGCCTGAGATAAAAACCGAGGACAGCCATTGTGCCCCCTGAAGCAAATATGGTTAAGACAAAATAAAGTCAACTGGCTTGGACAGAGTTTTCTCGATCCGCGGACATCTATTTCAAACTGCAATGTTAATATTAATTGATTGATTTATGTTGATGAGATATTTTTTATCGTCATCAACATTGCGCATTTCCCAGGAATTCGCAAGATTTATTCTAGCAAAACAGTAAAGAAACTCTTTAAGAAACCATCGAGTAAGAAGACTCAAGCTAACTGAAAGAAATAGGACGAATTGGCCGATGAAGCTGAACTGGTGTACAACTAGAGCTGGAAGGATTAGCCAACATACTAAAATTTTGACTATGATTGAGATTATGATTGAAATGTTTAAGTATTTGATTATGATTATGATTGCTTAAAGTGTCAAAGAACGTGATTATGATTGTGATTGATTTAAAGTGTTAAAGAATGTGATTATGATTAAGGCGGCCACAGGCTTGATTATGATTTATTAGTTAAGGGGTTCGAAATTGGGACTATGATTAATGTGGTCAGAGACGCTTTATCATAAAGGCTGGATAGGTTGAAAATGATGCTGATTCCACTTTATGCTTTTTTAATAAAATCGATTCAAGAATTCTGGGATAGTACGTATTAGCAACAATTTTGAAATTCTTTTTGTCAGGAGCATGAATGTGGAGACTAATCTCAGTGGGAGTTGGGTATCCCTTGAGATGTTCATTCATCCTAGTCACAAAGTGTCAGATAGAGCAACCAATGTAACATTTTGCACAATGTTCACATGTGTATTGATACACGATTTGAGATTTCAACTCTGGCGACACTTTATCTTTGTTGGAGAAAAACGTACTGGTTTTCATAGTAGTAAAGACAGGACGAATTTTGACATCGGTCAAAATTCTGTTGATATCTTTGACTTGTCTAAGCAAGCCGTTTTCACTTTCAGCTATGTAAGGAAAGCTCCAATTAACAATGCGACGGGATTGCTGGTCAGAGCTGACAGGAACCCCGGTCTCGTGTCTCGCTTCCACCTCAACACGAACTCTAGAAATGTCACGATCAGAAAAACCATTTTTACGGAAAATGTTGGTGATGGTCTCAACAGACTTATTGCAATTACTGACATTGGAATTGATTTTGAGAGCCCGACTGAAAAGGGATCTCATGGCAGAGATGCGATACCGTTTAGGACTGTAAGCAGCATTAGGAGTGTAGACGCCTGTGTTGGTCTCTTTAAGATACCAAGACAAGTCAAAAACATCTCAGCTTTGGTAATAACGGTATCCAGAAAAATGAGACTATCATTCTTTTCCTCTTCCACAGTGAAATCAATGTCAGGATGAATTTCATTCAAAAAGGAATGAAACTCATGAATGTTAGCACTGCTGTCGAAGATGCAAAAAATGTCATCAACGTACCGCTTGGTCTTGTAGAATATGGGAGCAGAGACAGTATAATTACGAATTTTCTTTTCAACCATATCCATGGCAAACGAAGCCATGGTGGGAGCGAGACACGAGCCTATTGACATTCCGTCAGTCTGTAAATATAGAACATCGTTGAATGTAAATAAGATGTTCGTGCAAGCCATTTTCAGGAGTTCTCGCAAGGCCTGTTTTCCGATTGGGATATCATCGTCAGTCACGATGGAAAGAATGTGCTCAATAGTATCATTCACTGGAATACTGGTGAATAAATTTCTCACGTCAAAACTAACCATTTTGATATTTTTGCAGCGTTGACCTTTCAGAAGATCAACAAACTCGAACGTATCTTTAACAGTATACCTTAACAGTATACCTTTTAACAGGTAATCTTTCGGAATATGAGGTTTTGGCTAAACTGGCTTTTTGGCTAAATTGGTTGGATAAGCATTTATCATGCTCAGAATTGGACGATAAGGAGGATCATTCCTATCCTTGTGGACTTTAGGAAGACCGTACAACCTAGCCGGCTGAGAACCGACTGGTTTAACCACTTTGAATATTTAATCGGAAATCAGGCCTTTACTTTTCAGCCGGGTAAGTTTACGTACGAAACGGTCTTCTTCGAGAATGAACGGATTCTTTTTTTATCTAGCACAAGAAGGATATAATTTGAATTTGGACTTGTTCTGCAGAAGCTTGTTCATTTTAGAAACGTAGGTAGCACGTTTGTCAATGACGACACCGTTACCTTTATCGAACTTTGTTATATTATACCGTTATTACCAAAGCTGGAGATGTTTTTGACTTGTCTTGGTATCTTAAAGAGACCAACACAGGCGTCTACACTCCTAATGCTGCTTACAGTCCTAAACGGTATCGCATCTCTGCCATGAGATCCCTTTTCAGTCGGGCTCTCAAAATCAATTCCAATGTCAGTAATTGCAATAAGTCTGTTGAGACCATCACCAACATTTTCCGTAAAAATGGTTTTTCTGATCGTGACATTTCTAGAGTTCGTGTTGAGGTGGAAGCGAGACACGAGACCGGGGTTCCTGTCAGCTCTGACCAGCAATCCCGTCGCATTGTTAATTGGAGCTTTCCTTACATAGCTGAAAGTGAAAACGGCTTGCTTAGACAAGTCAAAGATATCAACAGAATTTTGACCGATGTCAAAATTCGTCCTGTCTTTACTACTATGAAAACCAGTACGTTTTTCTCCAACAAAGATAAAGTGTCGCCAGAGTTGAAATCTCAAATCGTGTATCAATACACATGTGAACATTGTGCAAAATGTTACATTGGTTGCTCTATCTGACACTTTGTGACTAGGATGAATGAACATCTCAAGGGATACCCAACTCCCACTGAGATTAGTCTCCACATTCATGCTCCTGACAAAAAGAATTTCAAAATTGTTGCTAATACGTACTATCCCAGAATTCTTGAATCGATTTTATTAAAAAAGCATAAAGTGAATGATTTAATCAATGACAGAGGAAGCTCAATTAACCTGCGACTGGATTTGTAGATATCTTTTATTGTTTTCATCTTTTATTCATGAAGTGTTTTCTATTGATCACAAAGTGGACAGAATTATTGCGACGGTGCCTACATGAACTGTTTTAAGATGACTTGTGTTTTAAATTGTTTATTTAAGTGCTGATCTCTATGATTGTCTTTTGTTCACCTGATGATGGCATCTGTACAACGCTGCTGAAACATGTCGTGTCTAGAAGAACTATTTGTTTTTCTTTTCAATCAATGCGGTCAATATTTCTGATATATATATATATATATAATTATATTATATAATATATATATATATATATATATATATATATATATATATGTTCGATAAGCAGGAATTGTTAAATAAAATATCGCAGTCAATATGATTAAGTTTTAAGTAATATAACATTTTTATAAATTTCGATAAACTAATTTTGTTTCAGTGTTGGAGAACTTAAATGCAATTCTTGCAAACCATTTTATGTTACAGCCAGCGCTTCGGTTGTCCACAGCATCCATCTTCAGGGCAAACTAATGAAATTATATTACAGGCTAACTTGATTCTAAATTCAAATCCTAGTACAATAATTATACGAAAATCTCTGAATGAGCTTGATAGCTAGCTATACAATATAGAAATCAAACTTAATATTCTAATAGATTTTAATAGATTTTCGTATAATTATTGTACTAGGATTTGAATTTAGAATCAATTTAGCCCGTAATATAATTTCATTAGTTTGCCCTGAAGATGGATGCTGTGGACATCCGAAGCGCTGGCTGTGTAATAAAATGGCTTGCAAGAATTGCATTTAAGTTCTCCAACACTGAAACAAAATTAGTTTATCGAAATTTATAAAAATGTTATATTAAACTTAATCATATTGACTGCGATATTTTATTTAACAATTCCTGCTTATCGAACAATTTGCTGCCAAATTTCACGAACTTTAAATATATATACCGTATATGTGTACACACTGTGTGATTTAAATATATATATGTGTATACACTGTGTTAATTCATTAAACAACTAGAAATCACACCTCTTGACTACTTTTTGTGGGCTCTTCAATGAAATTGTTTAGAAGGGAAGCCAAACAATGCTAGTGAATTATTTGAAGGACTCACTCCTGCCAGGGACTACTAAGATATCTATAGTATACATAGATACCGGGACGTACAAATTTCTGGCAGTGGGCTGCCAACCGTTGGCCGGTTTTTCAGGTGACTCAAGTATATACTCGTACATTGTTGAAATGAATTTACTGTACCATGATAATTTAGACATGCTGATGCCTCAATGTTCTCGAAGCTTAGCCGAAGATGAGCATATTCTCTCAAGGTCTGCGCTACACTGCTGGTAGCTTCATTAGTAAGTGACTTGACTCTCACGGACTTCGGATAAGAAGAATGCTGATCACTGCCATTTGATGCCATATCCGGGAACACGCTTGTCAGATTAGTCAGGAAATTGTAGTGTTCGTCAAACGTTGAGGTTATTAGTCTTATATGTTTGTCGTTCACATGGAATATAATGCAGTGCAATATTGATAAAACGGGCTCTATGACTCTCACCATTTTGAACTAGGGCGCAGCTACAGTGTTTTCGTGAAACACTTGCAATGCAAGTTAAACCTTAAATTGTTTCTCAATTGACGATGAATGAAGAAATGCGAACGCAGTAATAGTTCACCAGTATTACTTTCATTCCCGTAAGTATTTATCAAATCCTCCCATTGTGCGACATGATCAGTTGATTCGCCCGGAAAACAAAACATCAATCTTTTAGTTTTTTCAGTATGCCAATTACAGCAATTATTAAAAAGACGAAATCAGTCAAAAAGCAGATATAATATTCTTTCCATATCGCATCAATGAAAAATGCCAAAGTCATCGAATGGCTTTTGCCGTGCACGAAGCAATCAATCCCATATTCGATTTACAGAGATATTGTCAGGCATGGAAGCCGTAAAACGTCGTCATGCCGCTTCCATGAAGTCACTGACACTCATCAAGAAATTTAATTTCCGGTCAATTTGTTTTAATTAAGATCTGTCGCAGCATAAAGGCCAACAGTATACGAGTAGGCTTTGTGGCTCATCAATGGAATACCACATAAGATGACCCCTTCGAGATCGAGAAAAAGTTTACATATAGTTCATCAAAATTATCAATAAGAACTGCTCAATATGCTACGATATGCTACGTATGTGGCGTAAGAAACCTTGACTTTTAAAGGTGTGCAATTATTTAGTCTAATCAACAACGATTCCAGCAGAGACTATATTGAAAGTCGATTTTGGAAAACCAAGTACACGTACATCGCGAAAGGAATTCAGAGCAACTGCGACATCATTACATTGAAGTGATAGGGAATAATCACCATGAATAGCAACGCTAAATTCATTATCATGAAAGTAAACCTTGAAATTCACAATGTGAATGGCAGTATTTTGACGTAAAGATGTCAACTAGAAGAAAAAGTTTGCTTTCATTATGATGCCCATAAAAAATACATTTTCATAATTGATTCCATGATTCCAATAATTAAGATGCATGCCCGGCTGATTCGTGTACTCCTTTCTAAGTAAAGAATTGAAAAATTGAGAGAAATATTCAGGTAGGAATGTCATTCTTTCCAAATTAGCAAAATCGATCAGAAATGAAATTTCTCATATGACTTAAAACAGCTCTCTCAGAAGCCCTACGATTGGAAGTGGTCACACTTTGCGGTTGGAAGACTTTCGAACAGTTTGCAATTGTGAATGACCGAAACTTCTTATCATTACAACATCTGGCAAATATCGTCGGCATATGCCCATGTGTCTAGGCATAGACTCATTCCAATAACATATGGCGTGTCAGACAGCCATTGATCATATCTGCCTGAATCAAATGGAAACTTGCAGACTGACTTTTCTATTTTCATTTTAGTTGATTTGTAATTAGTGCAGCATTCTGCCACACTATACTTTCTTGATATTTTTATGATTGAAAATGATTAGTGACTCTACGCAAAGGCATATTCCTTGCTCTGGTCAAATATCACATAAGATAGATATTTTAGTCACCTGAAAAACCGGTCTACGGCTGGCAGCCCACTGCCAGAGTGTTGTACGTCACTGTAGCCATATAGATTTCCTAGAAGACTCTGCTCCTGCAATGCAAGTAGTATTGAGCGATGTGCTAAACGATTCATTACAACGTTGCGCAGCTTCAGAAAAGATCAAACCATGCAAACTCGACTTATTTAAATTGAATACTTCCATTCTCCTCATCAGTTGAGAACGAATTCCATGATTCTAAGAGCAATGATTTTCAAGATCATCCCATCTAAAAACCCATCACCCATGAGATTGTGGCAACACGACATTGCCGGAAAGTCCCAGGTGCCCTTTTCATGCACTTTTAGCGTTTTTTGCCTATTTATATCTCCCCATCCAAGTTTATAACAAAGTTCATCCCGAATTTCCGGAATTCAGGTTCCAGAAGAATATCATGCATGACATCCATAAAAAACTTTCGCGTCAGCCATGTCTTCGTTTGTACATGCAAACTTGTACAATTAAGTACCAACATTGGGGGAGTCTACTAGGGGAATCGGTCACTCCACATACTGGACGAATAGGAGGGTCAGCGACAGGATCCGAGCATGCTTTGTGGTATTTTTGAGAGTGTGCGAGGACTGCATCGTTGATCATGTTATTTTTCAATCTTGTTTTGTCATTTGTGAATTCTCCAAATGCTGTTTGATTCATTGATAAGGCGGGGTCGGTGAAATACATTTCAAAGTCTAGTAATAATAAAAAAATTCGTCAAAAGAACAATCCAATGATCCGAAGTATTTTTTCATCAAACCAAAAATAGTAACCTAATTATTTCTGATCCCCTCAAATGCATGGCTGAAGCTGAGTTTATCATGGCTGTCACTACTCTGAAGCCAGAGGGCAAAAGTGCCTATGGAAGCTGTCTCACTGGCCAGATGAGGGATTGGAAACGCTATTCTTTATTATCATGTTAAGAGCAAAAACCACTTGCCGAAATAGTGATGCGAATGTTAGAAAACGTTGTTAAATTAAAATTGCAGCCCAAATTTTGGTTGCACTACTTTGACGACGCAATTGCTTTCACAAAGCGAAGTGAATTGAATGATGTGTTTACTTTTTCAATGCCGATTTCAAATTTACATATGAAGCTAATGCTGTCCAGCTGGCCTTAAATTAGCGTGGATTTAGACGCAAGAAAGCTATCAAATTGTGTAATTGTGCTCGAGTGCAGTTTTCACATGAAAAGCAGATTTGCATGTTACTCACAAAGCTGTGCGCATTTAAAATATCCTACAACTTGAAATTTGTATGTTGTGTGATATACGATCGGTAGATAAAATATCAGTGTAGATGACTCACAATCTTAAATCCACATCATAGGAGGTTGAAAAATATAACGTATTACAAGTCTATTTCGAAATTATATGTAAGCATGTCAAAATATACTAAGCATAAAACGACATCTTTCCGGCCATATAACATAATTGTGAGAACCGGCATATATGGCCTGCTTACATGTACGAATGATGGTCAACACCACCGAGCACACAACTTCGACGCAAGTGTCCATAAATTTCTGCAAACAATGTGCCGCTCCTTGTTTGCATAGCTCTATTATTTGTGATTTTGTTTCAATAAACGCTTTAACGACGGAATGTCATCTCCCTCAAATATCATTGACAGAGTCATCTGGAAATTGAACAAATTTTAATCAACAAAATAAGGATATCTTGATGTGATCTTAACAGGTATTGTAAAATGTTCATGTACATGCGGGTATGCAGGGTGGCCCAGATATAGCTTACTAGTTTTAAGAGCGCGTAGCTTCAAGTAGAACAAACATATTTTAATGCAACATGTATCACTATAAAGGTGAAGACACTCCATTTGTTTTCCAACAATACATCTTGACTTATCTTAAATTCTTTTTTAATGTATGCTCTAAAACATTTTGTCATTTTCTATAAAAGTCAATTATTTTAAATCAGATCTGTTTGAAAGAGCGAGAGAAGTAACAATGTAGCAAACGAAGAAGTAACAATGATCCAGTCAATTATGTATGCTATATTGTCCATTAACTGCGCAATCAACTCAAATTCAAATTCCGATGAATAATTGTTCAAAAAAAGCTCATTGCAATGCAAGATTGAAGCGCTAGTCAGTGACATTTCTGTTCAATGATGTGTGAAAGATTCACACCACAAGAACGTTTTCTAATCACAGACCGGTGTGAGATGTAAAGTTTTCCAATAATCGTAGAAAGTCATTTCCAAGAAAGGTTTGACCGCAGCTCAAGTGGTCAAACTTCTGCTACGATTAAGACCATTCATCATAGGGCCTCCAAACAGGAAACGCTCCAAGATCCACCGAAGTCAAGACGGCAAGTATCGAAACCAGAAAAGGTAAAGTCAGCACAAGAGAATTTTACTAGCCATCCCAAAGCGCCAACAAGAAGAGTATCTCATGAGTTCAGTATTTCAGGGTCAACTGTGCAGAGGATCGTCCATTAAAACAACCAGTACCCTTATAAACTCAGACAACCGCATGACCTGACGTCGGAGCATCATCAAGAGAGCAAACAATTTACGGAAGACTTTGGCCAGGCTTGTGATAGTGCTTCTATGCGTTGTGTTATTAGGCGCTAAAAATGCTTCATCTTTATCTCAACTGGCTTTGGATGAAGGCATTAAGCTATTAGGTGGAGTTCTGTGAACGGACAAGACCTACTTCCATCTCAGTGGCGAGATCAACAGACAACTGTCGCTGTTAGAGCTTCAACAAACCGAAGTTCAAAACAGCGGAGCCCTCTTCTGTTAGGAAGATTTCTGATGACATCAGAAATTCACCTGTAGCGACGTTTCGCAACAAGTCGTAGAGATGAAAATGACGGAGGACATATCGAAGGATAGTCAACATGAATCATGTTGAATGATAGCATTACTGCTGAATAAATTATTTTTTCTTTATAAATCTTTGTTTTTATCTTATATCTTTTACTTTTTGATGGAATATTGTAGCGAAATGATGCAATATCATATAAAACAAGTCATTAAATGAAATGGGACATCCTTAGCTTTGAAATGACATCACATAATGCAATAGGTAAACCATAACTCGAATTAGATGGATTTGAAGTTAGCAAGCTATATCAGGGCAACCCTGTATAATGAGGACCAATGAGTGAATAAAATTAGTGATTTTAATAACCGCTCTGTAAGAAGCACCAACTCAAGAAACGACTAATTAGACGTAGCAACAAAATCACTCCCCCTGGGCTAATTTAGGGCTATTTGCCGACTTCGTTAAATTCAGGGGCGATTCCTGGTTTGCCAGGATTCCCGGGCTTGGCAGTCACCCTGTTGATGTTGAAAGAGGTCATTTAAAAAGATCATTTGAGGGATACGGCAGTGGCACTGCCAACCCGAGGCGACCAAGGTGTCCAGCACATTGTTCTAGAAATGTAGAATTATGATAGGCTTGTTATCAATCGAAATTAAACAGCCACTATCTTTTCAAGTACAATTGGCACGTATTTAATAAATTGTGACGGGACACGGCAATGATGTGTGGGCAACAAGCGCATGAATGAATACATCCAATGTATTCTTGTAGGCAACTCTTCGATATGAATGGTAGTGGAATAAAAAGGCGATGCTTGTTTAGACCTCAAAGAAAAATTTGGATTTCACTTGCTTTTTAGAAGTTTCTCACTTCTCTGTCACACATCTAATGTACCTTTTCAAGTAATTTTCACGACCCTCGAGAATAGCCGTTAATCTCAAGTGCGGAACCATCAATCTAGTGCATTGTAATGAAAAAAGACATCAAAAACAAGTTAGAGGCGTGTTTTATGGCGTTTTAAAGGTAGATCTCCACACAGCTGTTTGGTCAACAATGGTACTTCCACTAAGATTCCAAAATACTGACGAAAGTTTTTGCAATGTTTGCCTTTGCCTTGACAATGTTGCCAATGTTTGACATTGTCTTGTACAGCTAATGCAGCATCACCAACGTTTGGCGATCACTAAAGTGACATCACAAAGTATACATACATCATGTCATATTTGATTGTTGTCCATAATTCTCCGAAGATGTGAATTAGAAAGGTGAATCACTTACAGCGAAATTGTGTCTATTTTAACCAAAACATTTCTGATTTTTATGCATTTTTATCTTGTCTTGTGCTATGTATTTCCTTACCGATCATGGTAGAAAACCCTCTAATAAAGTGTTACGGCCAATTTTTTCTGCCCACGATCATTCCAGCACGGACTAAAACTCATTAGAAATGATGTTTCCTTTGTTCATCTTCATTAAACTTATCTCAAGTCAAAAAATCGCTTAAGATAGATTAAGAAGAAGATCTTCCCTTAGATTTCACCTAAAGTAAAGTCCTCACAAACTACACCACTACATAAGTCTAGAAATCCAGAAAATAAGAATAGTCTCGTGAATTAATTTGAAATGTATTGCAACCTTAAATATATTCAAATTTCCGCCAAGCATATGTTTACATCTGACATAGAGATAAGCACTAACAAACAAAAGTCGGAAATTGATCCTCAAAATGATTGGTCTCACTTCTCGAGGATCATAGCGAAACAGACAAAAAAGTTGCAAAATGAGAACTATCTCCCTACCGTTTTTTTACACTTCTTAATCCAAATATAATATTTCAACGTGATAGGAAGACTATTTTTATCTTATGAAGCCATTCGATTCGCACTGATTTGCAATGTCAGAAGAAATTACAAAATATCTGAGCCACGCTCACAGCAAGAATAACTAGGTAGAGCACCAGCTCAATTAACTTTGAATTGCATGAGTGAGAACACTTCAACTTCATTGATATCCAACCGCATGTGAGAGGCGCCTCTTGTGTTGCTTTGATGAGATTGTCAGGGAAGATAAGCAATTTGTTGTCACTGGTCTGTTTGAGGAGGAATCATTGAGTAAAATTTTTATATGAAAAGATTCAGTCTTTTACGGAGATTGCGTTCCTGTGGTCCGAAAAAATGTTTGAGTAGTTTTTAAAAGAAATTGTATATACCACCATGAAGCTCCTTTATAAGTAGTATGAAGTAAGTTTCATATCAAGTGGAGTGGAGCAAATATTTCTTAACAAGCATTTCAATTGGGCGGAAATTAGGCTGGTACCAGTAATCAAGGAAATGTCATGACATAGAGTATAAGCCATAGCTTTGGAGAGGTAATGTTTGTTAAATTGACAACTCGATGACCTGCTATTAGTGATGCAAATAAAAAATTGTCCAGGAAATTTTCAGGAAAATTTTCCAATTTTTTCAAAATTTTCTAGAAAATTTTCCATTGGAAAATTTTGAAATCTGTTTTTTGGTGATTGACGTTTTTTCCTTTGTTTTGGAGATTTATTATAGTCGTTTGAAAAGACTATGCAATATTCAAAGACTCAAAACTTCTCTATCTTTTGGTACCAGTTGCACCTTTTCCATGTCTATCTTTCCAAATGATTTTCAGACAATAGATGGATTTCAGATTTCTCTAGCTGAATTTCAGATATCTGTCACAAGCTCAACTTTGAAAAGATCTTTAATTCAACTGGAGATCTCCAATTCATCTGGATCATATCTGATAATTCATTTGGGCAGATCTGAAATCGATTTGGAACTATCTGAACCATCTGAACTAGAAATGGAGGATGATGTGTATCCTCAACGAAGATGGGCGGACAATGAGCCAGAATTCTGAAGCCATCATAGATATTATTTTACTCATCACAGATATCTTTAGTTTCAAATATCTCACGAGACTACAGTCTTTATATCTTCCAGATATGGTCGCTCATGAATGCTGCGGGGACTGTGTGCTTATACTTCAACACATGTTCATCAACACATGGAGAATTTGTATCACTATGATCAACGCTGCATAATAAAGCTTAACTTTCAAGCTAATAATTAGCAAACCACAAAATGAAGTATATTACTTTTGCTCCAGATCTTTCACATTGCATGAAATTATACCCCTATTGTAAAGCAGGATTTAGGCCTTCGTTATCGCAAACGGTGTCTGTATGATAATTTAAAATGCTAACAAAATGGCACAAGCCACTGGTGGCAAAGGAATGTTCAAAAATCCGCGAACGGAACTCCTATTGCTCATATCGCTTTAATCGAAATAATGATGAAATTAAGAGTTTTAGACCCAATATATTGATACGCAGCTGCCTCGGCAGTGGAGCACTCAAATTGTAAGGCCTATCAAAAAAATCATAACTTTCAAAAATTTCCAAAATCTTCCATAATGTTCCAATATTTTCCATAATTTTCCATGGAAAATTTTGATTGAACATTTTCCGGAAAATTTTCATCACTACCTGCTATTGTTTTCATGCTCAACCTCAAGAGAATCTTCTTAAGCTGATCATTTCATAAGCAACCTGCCACTGCAAGGGCAAAATAAGAGAATCAAAGACATGATTTCAATAAACTTAGAAAGAAGTAAATGGGTCCACATCACCATTCAGATTCAAGAAATGAATCACAAATTCATTACGATGAAAATTGAGTAAAAAATATATAATTATGCCACGACAGCACAGCAAGATCCCAAATTTTTCATGAAGAGCTCCATTATAATGCCGTTCATAAGATTCTTAATCATCAGCAGAATTTCCGCTTAGTTACGATGCTTGTTAGCGAATATTCATTCCTTTTAATATCCAACTTCTTTCATAATACTTATATAGTAGAGTCATCTCGGTAGTATTTAAATTGGCAAATTTGGACTTTTTTCAAAAGTGCTCAAATAATTTTTTGGACCACGGGAACGTAATCTCCGCAAAGAACTGAATCTTTTGATATAAAAATTTTCACTGCATACAGATACTTTTTTGAGTCGACACTCTACCTATATTTCCCTACTCTGTGGAGTAAGCATATTAGTTAGGTAGAGTGGTAACTCCGAATTTATTCAATATGTGAGTTCACATTCGATGTAAGTGTTAGTGTTTACTCCGGAGTTAACTTCGGGGTAAGTGTACACTTAACACCGGACATGAACTCAGGTTGAGTTTACACTTACCCCGAAGTTAACTCCGGTGTAAGTGTAAGTGCAACCCTGGAGTAAACTCTCGGTGTAGAGTTAACTCTGGTGTAAGTGTTACTCCAACACCAAACATGAACTCAGATCGAGTAAACACTTACACCGGAGTAAACTCCAGAGTTAACCCCGGAGTAAACTCCCAGTGTAGAGTTAACCTGAGCTAAAGGAATCGAGCTCTTTTTCAAATGCGAAGTATATGATAGCAGCTGAATTTCACAATGGGACAAAAATCTTAAAATTTAAGTCATTTACCGAATTATATGAAAATACGTATTTCCAGCATCAAATCCTACTGCTACGGACCATGCAAAAGTTAACCCCTAGAGGAAAACTCCTTGTCGAGTTCATGTCCGGTGCAAAGTGTAGTGTTAAATTCCGCATATTGATCCGGTTTTAATGAAATTTTTCACATTGGTTGCCCAACAGAGATGTACCGTATGTCAACATAATGAAATTATAAAGCACTATATCAGATCATATTTCACAACCACCAAAATATCATTGAAAATTGGTGCATTTTCAAGAAAATGACTTTTTCTTGAAAATTCTGCATGGTGAATAAATGAGTTGCGATTTTCACTCCTGTTCTATGGAAATAACTCTCAACATTGAAGAAACGTTGTGCAATTTTGAATCGCACTTGTATGTGACAAAATTTCTACGAGTAATTACCTTCTTCAACCCGTACTGATTTTCTTATCTGAAATGATGAAATCGGAAGCTCCAAATTGATTCCAGGAAAAATGCTGCAAGCAATCAAGGTCGAGCTCGACTTGCATAAAATTTAGAAATAAGTCCGCCCACCTGTAGGCCTACATTGTCTTTGTGTAGGCCTGTCTATGCTCGTCACATCAACTCATTCATGATGCCATCTACATGTACATGTCTTCCTGCACCCCGCCCTGTACCCGAAAATGAATTTCGTGTTGGGCTACTCGATCGTGCACACCTGCATAGGGGTCCTACCGGCATTTGTGCCCGGACCAGGTTGCTCCTCAATTGGAAAATTCCTCAATATTGGAAAATTATGGAAAAATTTGGAAAATTTTGATTTTTTTGAAAGGCCTATTATAATTTGAGCGCTTCCACTGCCGAGGCAGCTGCGTATCAATATATTGGGTCTAAAACTCTTAATTTCATCATTATTTCGATTAAAGCGATATGAGCAATAGGAGTTCCGTTCGCGGATTTTTGAACATTCCTTTGCCACCAGTGGCTTGTGCCATTTTGTTAGCATTTTGAATTATCATACAGACACCGTTTGCGATAACGAAGGCCTAAATCCTGCTTTACAATAGGGGTATAATTTCATGCAATGTGAAAGATCTGGAGCAAAAGTAATATACTTCATTTTGTGGTTTGCTAATTATTAGCTTGAAAGTTAAGCTTTATTATGCAGCGTTGATCATAGTGATACAAATTCTTCATGCGTTGATGAACAAGTGAAGCATAAACACACAGTCCCCGCAGCATTCATGAGCGACCATATTGGAAGATATAAAGACTGCAGACTCGTGAGATATTTGAAACTAAAGATATCTGTGATGAGTAAAATAATATCTATGATGGCTTCAGACTTCTGGCTCATTGTCCGCCCATCTTCGTTGAGGATACCCTAGTAGCCCAGCCATGGACACAGAATCCATGATCGATGATTCCAATAAATCCATGGAAAATTCAAAATTGAAAATCATTGTTGGTAAGCATATCTAATTATTGGAAAGCTTATATGCATTGTCAAAATACATCGATCATCATTATTGAACCAAAAATACGCAATTACAATATCTTAAAAACTTGCATTAATGATTCTTGCATAAATCTCGGTTAAACATTGATGATAAATTCGCATTGATAAAATAAAGATTATTCTTTTCAATTCTTACAGTATTCCCGGGTTGAAAAAACCGAGATAATTTATCTAATACATGACTGATGGTGATAAATTTTACAAATATTAGATTATTGTTTTATAAAACAATCAAATACTGCATATTTGATATTTTTTAATAATTTTTGATACATCTTTGACTATTATTTGACAAATATTATCATAATCACCTAAGTGTTCATATCTGAAACATTTTACAAATATTTATAAATCAATTTGTCGATGTAACAAAAATATTTCTGCATACTTATGTAGGCCTAATTGTTAGCATTAAACAGTGCAGTAAGCGGAGTTCTGAACTCATCTGTTTAGCTACATGATAACAATGTTTACGTCAAATGATTGAAAAATCACAACTTTTTATCACTAGCCAGCAGCTGGTGTCAAAACGGAACCGAATCTCCAAGACAAACACGTGAACAATGGAATTGAACTTGAACAGTGTAACTTGCACGAGCGAAGGAGCAGTGTCTGTGGTAATATCTTCACATCACATTGAAGTCGATGAACATGCAGTTTGATTTCACAGACAAGCACAGTAGCAGCACCCATATTCCCCATACTTCATTAATAATTGCAGCTCTACATTAATATGAGCGTTTGTTTCTTCCTTGCTGCCTTCAGTCGAGGACTTCTTACGATCGAGTGACGCTATACAACATCAATCTTGCCTTACACGTAGGATCATTGCTTTATAGAGTGACTCACGCATAGTGTGCGCGTGTCCTCGCCGTCTTTGGCGCGCATTGACTTACTTTGCGTTTCTTTTAACAATACGTGACCTAACTGTCTGGACATACTGCTGCGCTCGTTTCGATATGCGCTCCTCAGTCAAACAGAAGGGTTGTGAATTGTAAAGCTTTCACTGGATGTGCCAACGATTTTTCATGCTGATTCTTTACATTGGAAAACTATGATTTCGTGAGGCTTCTTCGAATTAAACGAAATATGATAGAAGTGTGAATCGAATATCTGTGTGACTCAATTTCTGCCGATTCTCTCAAGTTTACGTGCTGGTAAGGATAGAGCGGAGGCCACGTAAAAGAAGGTAAGACGATCACTCATGCTAAAAGCCAATTGTATTTTAGATGTAAGCGTACACCTTCATGTCCTCCTTTTTGAAATAATGTGCTTGAGATTGAAAAAAATTTAACATTTTTTCTAGATCTACCGGTGCTTAAGTTTTTGATTTAAAAACAATGAATAGTTTTCTGAAATTCAGTAGGAAAGTTCAAGCGTCGCATCATTTTCAGCGTGATCATTTTTATACTGTGGTTCAATTGAGGGTTCCATTTCTTTTTCTCACTCTGACCCGGGTTTCATTCGGGAATAGATATTGGAGAATGTAACACGGCCGTTTTAGACTGGGTAGGAATTCAAAAACAGCTTATGTTTTACTCCTTGTTCATCAGGTAGATATAGTGCGTACTAGGTTTACAGCATCAAGGTTTCAGGTAGTATCAGGCAAGGAAACTAAGTAGGCCTATTGATAGAGGGTAACATTATAAATTGGAAATTAGTAAGATTTCTGCAATTTTTTAAGTGCCATGCTAAAATCATGAGTTAATGAAATTGAAAAACATGATATTATAATATACTATAAAATGAACCAACACATGAGGACTTGAAATGAAACCTTATTTTCTCAACCACTGAAACGAATTTTAATGCGCACATTCTGCGGTCATGACTCAAAATAATTCAGAAAGCAGCGCCACTGAACTCAGTTTATACAGCATGTTTGAGACGAATAGTAGGTGGATACTTGCTTTTTTTAGATGGGGCTGCATGAATCCAAATGGTCCCATCCCCTGATTAAGAAATAGGCCTCAAGTTAGCTACATTAGACGGCTGACCAAATGAACCTCATTTGTCATTTAGCTGGTTATAAAAGTAAGTCGCTTAATTTTCATAACGACTGATATGTCAGAGCTTCCGAATGTTTTGTAATCCTGGATATTTTGTGGCAAATGATATTACTCGGCAGTCGCGGGTATGATACTGAGTCTATTGTGAAGTACTTATGTTGCATTCTTAATATTTTTTTGAATTGTGTTTGCATGCAATACATTATTATAATTATGTCTGCTTCTATATGTTGAATATCTATTTTATATTTCCTACTTATTTTTAAAGTGAATGTATTTTGAACCAGTCCTCAGTATGTGGAGTGTGCCATGTAAGTCATCATGTAATTTGCGTCACAATATATGGGTTCTCTGTCATGACAATCATGTACTACCGGTATCTACTTAGTTTGGGGGAGGAGTGTACAGTCACAGCCACTGGTTGACTGGATTATCATCACCTCGCTAGAATTCCATAATAATCAATAACTTGATACAGTAATGTGTAATACAATAACTGGAATGCAGTAATATTTCGCTGAAAACATTTTAAACATATTCATCACTCAAAAATTTTAAATTGATAAGATTTCAATACCGCGTTGAACCAGCCCTTTCTCTCAAGACTATGAATTCACTGTCATATATTCAACCAGTATTTAACAGAATTCTGTGGTGACTATTTGGCACCACACATTTTAATTGTCTATTTAATTGCTTTTACTTTGACTACAACCAATTAAGTCTTCTATGAAATCCTCGCACGACGACTTAGCACCTTAGAACTGATTTATAACGAAGTTATCTAAGGATCACTTATCAAAAGTAGCAGGCACTATAACAGATCTTGGGTCTTCATATGCGTCTCTAAATTAGTTTAGACAACTAAGAAGTATCTCAGTCATAGTGAATTTATTGGTCATTCTTATTTGCGAATGATTGTAGAATTTAAATTTAAAAATTAAATACCATGACTACAGCCTCCAAAAATTGATATTGATAGAGAGCATGCAACTTCGCATAACAGGGATGAAAATCTTTAGCGGATACGCGTTTCCGCCAGTGTCCCTTGAAAGGCTATAATGAATATTTTTTTAATTTTCTATTTAGGGCCCACGGAATTCTAGAGGATTCCGTGTTAGGGCCCTTCAAAAGTTGATTCTTTGTCAGAGCCCCTAACTGCCCGTTCCTTTGGCCCGTTCTCATGTAGGCCGACCAATTAATTGCAATAATTTTATCCAAAAATCAAATAGATTGTCAGCTTAATTTCGTCAATTGAAAAATTTATTAATTGCACCTAATTGTAGCAATTATTTGAAATTAATTTTTCATGGCCCCTGTTTATCAGTGATGTTTGCGCTCGGTGAAGGTTTCTTTCTTAAAGACCATTATTTATCAGGGTGCAGTCAGAAGTCAGGTAACATCTAAATCTGCTTGTCGTCGGTAAAAGGATAAAGGAGCTTAGCGGACGATAACTGATTTATTGTCTTGTATATCTTTCATATCACCTGTTTTTCAAGTGAAATCAAATATACGTATGTAAGCCGTCAAGTTTGGCGGTTCGTCCAAGTAAATGCAGATGAAAACGTCTTTGTGGAAATTTGCTGAGCTTGCAGCTGCTGTCCACAGTTGCCATCCATCCAGTTCTGGTACGGAGCGAGTATTCAGCTTATACGCACCGACACACACAAAACTGAGAAACCGTCTTTCACACCCCCGTGTTGTGAAGATTGTAACATTTCAGTTAGCTCTATAGATGATGACATTGACTTGATTGTGAACGAGTGAAGGATTGTTGTAATGATTGGGGCCGTCTTGTTGGCATCTTGTTCAAAAGTCTACTCATTGCTTTTATATTTATGTAGGCCAATATTAAGTAAGAAGATGATGCAAATTTGTGTAGAGATGTAATTAAGGAGTTGTTATGTTTAGACTTTTTGCACTAGTAGATTTTTTTTTTTAACTGTTTTCTGATTTTCGTTAAATACACACGTATGTTTACAGTTTTCAACAAATATCCTGATATTATTTACGTTCTTCTTTTTATATTTGTGCCTTCCTTCTGTACCAGATGAGAATATCTGTCAATTTCAGACTGATCAAACCAAAATATATTTGCGTAGCGAGTACATGTGCATGTATTCCAAATTCATGGCATTATCAAAACTTGACATGACTAGACTACGATAAGTCATTGACCTTCAACAGCCCGGTTAATGTCGAATGATATTAACTGAGCAATGCTAACTAATTTAAATATGCCATGTCGAAAGGTCGGTTGATAATTTCGTTATATATAGAACTTTATCTAAATCTGTATATAATTAAATATATATGTATAATTATATATATATATATATATATTTATATTATGTAATATAAAATGGCAGATCTATATAGCAGTGGTCGGGCCAGCTGCGAAAATCTGCGAAAATGTTTAAAAAAATGAACTCGCTGCGAAAAAAATTCACTTGGTCCTGCGAAAAATTGAACCTTGTAATTCTTGCATTTAAATGAACCTGTTGTCTAATAGAATGAACACTGGTCTACAGGATGGAAAAGGCAAACTAAATAACAACTAATTAGCATGTTATTCATTACGTTATCATTTAGTTAAAGCTTCATATTATTCACAGCGTCTTACATCTTGTAACAGGTTCAGTAAAATAGAAGAATTGCAGCCACAGAATTAAATATTTTATTTATCTGCTTCGAAGTGCGCGCAGATGAATCTAATTCTGTGATTGCAGCAGTAGTTCCGAGCATCTTCTGAGTTACTGTGGATGTTGTAACCAAATTGGTTGTAACCGCTTACGAAGCTGTCAAAGCCATGTTTAAGAAGTTGCCGATAGTTCTATAGAAGAATGATAACCGACTTGATTTCAAATAATTTTTCAATTGATGTATAGACAAAACAAAGAAAATTCAAATGAGTATTGTTGTCGGATATATGCATTGAAATTCATTTTGAACGCTCGTTCGATGCCTGAAATTCTGAACGCAACTGGAGTCATTTGAAGCGCTCGACATCCACACTTCCCATACGATTTACTCATATTTTTGATATTCAGCTAACGATGCAACGACTCTGATGGATGCAGAAAACACAATGTCTAGCCTTGTGTTATCAGTTGCATTGCCATTAAGTTGTCAAAAGTATCCTCGATTAGCTGGTGGTTTTAAAGATCACCCGAAAAGATCAAATCAAGCGATGAGTGATGTTAAATGAATGTACTCTCATCTTACAAACGGTTCTTACCTTATATTCAGAAAATTTGAAAACGCATTCTAAAGACGTGGATGCTGCAAAAAATGTACCCCATTTTATACCAGATAGGCAGAAAATTTCATAGCTGACCCTGGAAAATATAGACTGCTATGGAATTTTCTCTTAAATGATGCAAAGTCCATAAAAATGAAATGTCCGAATCTCGAGACATCTGTTTTGGATCAACAGTGTGTGTGAGCGTTGACCTAGCTGCCGACAATCAGTTCTGCCACACGTTGCCAACCACAGACAGTCTTCGTAAAAAAGTGCCGTTGGCCAAGCGGCATTCCAAGGCTTGTTTTAAAGAACAAGAGGACAGATTACCATCAGAAAAAGTGGAAAACAGTTACAGCAAAAAAAGGAAAATAATTTTGTGACAATAAATTCGATGATTCAGAACACTAAGAGATAAAAGATAGAGGCATCTGACAAAAAGAGACACACTAAGGAATGGAAAATATTGATATGATGCAGAACTATCGAGCCGGAGTTAATAATATTGCAGGAAAACACATTTTGTTCTGCTCGAATTAGATTCATTGGCACACAAGTTTTCGGTCTAAGACCTTCGTCTGTTGCAGAAATAATGTGATCATCAGATTAATTCGGCTACTGTTCCTGCAATTTCCTGCAAACAGATGAAAAAATTTTGTTGCTTGTGCAGTCGCCGCCACTGATCAACTTCAGTTCCTCCAGGTGCCGAGAAATTTGGGGTGGACCTATACCCTCAAGCTCGATGCATTCCGAGACGGAGAGAATTGATGGGAAATATCAGTCCAATATTAATGGAAAACCAAGCAGGACAGCAGCGTGAGGAGCAGGAGGAGTCAATGGAAAGAGAATATCATACTTGATCATACTCAGAGACATCATGCTTAATGTTTTCATGTATATGATTGTTGCATCTTTACAAGTTAAGATTTCCACACCGCTGAATTTCTGCATCATCCACTTTTTCTCTTTCTATCCGTAATTATTACTTGTTTTCTTTTGATGAAAACTTCTGCTTTCTGTCAATTGCTGATTTGTATATTTCCTTTTGTTGTGACCTTCCTGTCAGCGCCTGTTATCAACTGGAACGGATCATGTCTTAAATGACATGTAATAACAAGAATTTTTGTTGGTGGTTTAGTTGTAAGGTCAGTGACTTTTGACTAAATTTGCTACATGCACATATATGTACTAGTTGATAAAATGGATTCGATAACAAAATGCCAGTTTTATTATTTAGGTAGTTAAGTATTTACAAAATGGCTCCCAAGAAACAGTAGACGGCAGTAGTAGCAAGTTTCTGAAATCAGATATTTGCGAAAAATCTTTTGAGAGTCATCACTGACGGAACGTAGTTACTTTCGAAAAATCTGGCTTATTACAAGAAAGCACTTAGTTGCGGAGATTGCACATTTTGACATTTTGAAAAATCAGTTTGTCCCGACAGATATTGGGCGTTGGTCAAGTTTTGATAAGAGCGGTGTTTTACTCTTCATAATCATGAAATATGATACTATAATTTGCTGGTATTAGTAGGCCTGCGAAAATTTTGTAGAGCTGCGAAAAAAATGGAAAAATCTCTGGCCCGACCACTGATCTATAGATAAAAGTGAAAAACTTAAGTGCATGTATTTTCTTCATTGGAATTTTTGATTTAATTGTGTAATAGTCGTTCTGTAAATGTAAGGCTATTATGTTGATCAGTCTGTACTTAATCCCTTCTTTGTAGATGGTTGTTTTCCCATTACACGGATTCTCTCAATTCCATTGGATGTTTCGGGCTTTTCTGCAGCTCATTTAAAGTGGTCTCGTTATTCCTGGTAAGTTGCAATTATTATGATCATTTAATAGGCATTTTCGTGTGGATTGACGTTGAAGGTGGTCGTTTTCCCGGATACACATGTTCTTCCAATTCCATTGAAAGTTATAATTGGTGCTTCTGAGTTTGGCAGCTCATTCTCTACTTGTGTATTAAAGTACACGTATGTATTTTAAAAAAGGAATCATTTTCAAAATTTGTGGCTGTTTGAGAAAAGGACTAGGTCATTCTCTTTTCTCTGCAGCTCAGAAATTCTAAGTCGTTACATGACTTTCATCATTTAGTGTACGATGTAGATGATATAAAAGGAGTTTATCGAATATTGATAGATATAAAGCACGTGATTATATAATGAACTAGAAATAAGAATGGAAATAAATGATCACTTTAAGTAATCGAAAATTGCCGATGCTGTTGAAAATATATTCCCAAACTTTCGTCTGTCTCAGGGCTTATACCTCAAGTTTCATGCCCACTCTGGAAACCAAATGGAGGTTGTTCCACATGTCCTAGGAAGTGTAAAAAAACAAATTTGAAAAAAATCTATCGAGCCCTTTTCTTTCTGCAGCTTTTTTACACTTTTTTGCTTTTTTTGCTTTCATGTTATAATAGACTTTCCTTGAAATTATGTGCCCACTCTAGAAACTAAATGGAGATTGCATGTCATAGGGAGTATAAAAAAGTAAATTTGAAAAATGTCCATCGAGCCCTTTTCTTTCAGCAGCTTTTTTGCATTTTTTTGCTTTTCCACATAATTGTTCTAATACATTTTCCTTGAAGTAATGTGCCCACTCTACAAACCAAATGCAGATTGCTTCACATGTCCTAGGAAATACTTTAAATGCAAATTGAAAATAATCTGTCGAGCCCTTTTCTTTCAGCAGCTGGTTTCCACTTTTTCGCTTTTTTGTATAATTGTCATAGCACGCTTTCCTCGAAATTATATGACCTTGACCATATCTCTGACATAAATAGTTGCTGAAATATCAAATATGTAGCTAGTTATTGATCTTACAATGAAGGGAACCATATTTGACATTAGGATTCATTGCCGAAAAAATCATATTGAAGATTTTTGTACTTCGCAAATGCTTGGATTAGGTCTTTTCAGCGAGCAGGCGAGTGAAGCAGTTCATCACAATTATTCCATAACGTGGCAAAATTTCAAAGTTTCATAATTTCTTCGATGGATAATTCAGAATACCATAAAAAGCTCTTAAAAGCTGTGTGCACTTACAACAGTCATCATATTTGACTGCTTTTCTTTATTCTTGAAGTGATTTTCCTATATGTGTGCGGTAGTTCATATGAGCAAATCGGCTTACTCTCATTCTAATTTTGATTATTCGCTATATTTGGTCATAATCTGGTTATTATTGCTATATAGACATGTTAATATTAGGGGAATTTTTTTCAACGGCGTTTTTTCAAGGGTGAGCGATTATCATGGAAATATAAGCCATTCATTAGCTTTTAGCAGCACAACACAGTGACTATTCTTATAGGGTTCTAGCATTCAGTTTTGTCGATGAAATACGAGGCATAAAACAACGCAAATTAAAAGTTTCAAAATGGAAAAGGTGTTGGACTGCTATCATCAAATTAGTGTTTTCATCTAAACTTCCAATTGTTTTTTCATAGAGTAGATACGATGCAAGCATTCATTGGCCTACAGAATTGATTAGGCATGCATGCAAAAAGAGTAAAACAGCTTCAATATCATCAGTATAGCTTACCAGATAAAAATACATTGATCTGATCTCTATAATCATATAAGCAACTGTATGCATTTCAGCAACTATTTAGAGTTTTGTCAGAGATATGGACAAGGTCATACAATTTCGAGGAAAGCGTGCTATGACAATTATGCAAAAAAGCGAAAAAGTGGAAACCAGCTGCTGAAAGAAAAGGGCTCGACAGATTATTTTCAATTTGCATTTAAAGTATTTCCTAGGACATGTGAAGCAATCTGCATTTGGTTTGTAGAGTGGGCACATTACTTCAAGGAAAATGTATTAGAACAATTATGTGGAAAAGCAAAAAAATGCAAAAAAGCTGCTGAAAGAAAAGGGCTCGATGGACATTTTTCAAATTTACTTTTTTATACTCCCTATGATATGCAATCTCCATTTAGTTTCTAGAGTGGTCACATAATTTCAAGGAAAGTCTATTATAACATGAAAGCAAAAAAAGCAAAAAAGTGTAAAAAAGCTGCAGAAAGAAAAGGGCTCGATAGATTTTTTTCAAATTTGTTTTTTTACACTTCCTAGGACATGTGGAACAACCTCCATTTGGTTTCCAGAGTGGGCATGAAACTTGAGGTATAAGCCCTAAAAAACACACCGTGGCGTCAATGTGTGCAATTGGATTGATTATCTATGGTTGATCTTTCAATATTTCGTGCGAATTTTATGGGATGAATACTGCGAAATAATCTTTGTGTTTTTTGGAATCCATTGAGTTTATGCATGTCATACTTGTGTTTCAGAATCTTCGACATCAAACGTGGTTATCGTTTTATTACTATACATACATGGATGGCCCCTTAAGTGTCAGTGGCTCGAAGCGCTGTCGATTGACTTGCCTTATTAACTTGATATTATCGTCTTGTTATCAGTAGAAGTGCAACAACGTGCTTCTTTTCACAATGACTTAATGCAACACACTTCTGTTTATGATGCCAAATTATGCCGATGACTTACCGATAATCATTACACCTATCGTGTATATGCATTTTTCAAGTCTTGCAATGTCCTAACGTTATATCACCATGATTATCGTGAATGCAATGTTTGTAAAGAGAAAGACTAGCGAACAAGTTTGTTATATGAAGTAAACTTTTTTCGTTATGTTTTTTAGCCTACATGTTTATACTAATTAATTGTTTTTTTGTTATAGATAAAATCTATTCATGCCATAATGAGCTATTATTTCCTCAATATGTGAATTTCAGGTAGTTCTAGCATGCAAATCAGATATGATTTACCATGCAATTGATGAAAACGTAATGGCGCGTCAGGTTGATGAAATTCATTTTTTGAACCGCATGATCGATCCAGAAATGAATTGAATAGAAGTATATGTGAAGAACCCATTTGTGATTACGAGCACTCCAGTCGGCAACTAGCTGTGCAATGAATCATTCCATATTTCTAACACGGAACTGGTCTATTCCACACTCAGTTGGAGAATTCAATTCTGTATCGATCGTGCTGTTTAAAAGTGCATTCCACCTTCCTGGGGACCATGGTCAACTTCATCAAGTGCATCGTAAAATCATGCATGATTTTTTGAGCTACATCAAATGTCACATTGATAAATCATTGATACTTAATTGATAAATCATTGATACTTAATGGATAAATCATGCATGAATCATGCATTCCCATGCATGATTAATTTCTGATACATGCATGAAATCATCCATAAATATCCATGGACGGGCGACTAGGGTACACATTATCCTCCATTTCTAGTTCAGATGGTTCAGATAGTTCCAAATCGATTTCAGATCTGCCCAAATGAATTATCAGATATGATCCAGATGAATTGGAGATCTCCAGTTGAATTAAAGATCTTTTCAAAGTTGAGCTTGTGACAGATATCTGAAATTCAGCTAGAGAAATCTGAAATCCATCTTATGTCTGAAATTCATTTGGAAAGATCTGAAATAGACATGGAAAAGGTGCAGTTGGTTACAAAAGTTAACATACAGGGAAGATAGAGAAGTTTTCAGTCTTTGAATATTGCATAGTCTTTTCAAACGACTGCAACAAGTCTCCAAAACAAAGGAAAAACGTCAATCACCAAAAAACAAATTTCAAAATTTTCCAATGGAAAATTTTCCAGAAAATTTTGAAAAAAATTGGAAAATTTTCCGGAAAATTTTGAAAAAATTGGAAAAATTTCCGGAAAATTTTCCATTTGCATCACTATCCTCAATTAGCTATTGGCTACATACAAAATTTTTAAGCGAATTCAACCGAAGCTATTGCATATTATCCAAAGATGACATGAAACAGGGAGTGAAGTTATGGGATGAAGATCATGGCAAGCCGAATTCAGTCTTCTAGAAGTGCACGAACCGCGCGTGGGGGAGGCAGTATACGTACAGTCATCTCAAATGCATCCGTGCGACACGCATCATCTTAAAACTGTATGTAGTTTGGATATTGACTGCCATATGCTCGCATGAAGATAGTTAATTGCAACCTTGGACCTGATGGACATTATCACCGCACACGTCATCATCAACTTGATTGATCATCCCTTAATTTTGCATTGAAAGTTTGTAACATTCTAACCATAGTCATCGAACATCAACAACTATGTAGACCTCAATGCTGTATCCGATGTCTATGATTCTAACTTAGTTGACATTTATCCCATTTACATAGAATACTACCTATTTGCCAAGAGGAATAATCTGAATGTACCAGTATTTACGCAAGCATTTACAGTAAGGCTTTTGGAAAACGGATTAGGCCTACTTAATTCATCTTTGTTCTCAGACACTGGTCCTTCCTCACATAATCCACCATGACAAACTAACAACTTTGCTCAGCCATAATCTTCATCGACTTCGATATATTGTAATCATATTGTGCTATCGGATGCAAGTAGACGTTTTAGGCTTTAATGTAGGTCTATACTTCCAACAAGAGACCTGCATAGCGACAACTCTGGGATCAATCGCACAATCTTTGACACAACTAACCGAAACTATATCGTTGCAGATGTCCCACGTAAGAGGTCCTTCCTCGAAATGACATCTCAGTATTGGCATGCAAGGGAACAGTCGGAGAAATTTAACAAATTGGCAGTAAAAATTTAGAAAGATACACAGCTCTTCAAGATCGTCGGTCTAAGAAATTACCAATATTTCCTTTATTAAACTGCATAGGAACGATACTCTTGCTTTAACATCCTTCATTTGTTCAGTTTTCTCTGCGGAATCGTAATGAGAATGATGAAAAATGCACCCAAATCATTTGTGTTTTGTTTTCAGATGGAATTTGTCTGATTTCAGTCTACTTTCGGGGTGATTGAATAAAAAATGATGAATTTCATTCCGTCAACATGCACGTGACATTTCGATTTTATGAAAGCGATGCCAAATGTCGTTCGTTCAAACATAACCGGTTTAACCCCGGAGTTTACACCGACGCTGGAGTTTAGGCTACTCCGAGGTTAACTCTGGGTTCGGGTAAACGGAGCAAACAGTAACACTTACACTTACACCGGACATGAAGTCAACTGATGTGTATACACTTTATTTATTAAATTATATTTATGGCCTATTTAAATTTTATTAAATGAACTCGAGGGGGATTTAGTTGCTAATTGTTGCCAAATGTGAGATATGAAAGTTTTTGCATTTTCGAAGAAATTGCGACGGAATTGAGTGATAATGATAGTAATACAGAAGGATGGTATTTTGCAGATTCTCAGTGTCATGACAGCTTTGGAAATTTAATTTGAATGCATGTAGTAGGGATATATAGGTAGAGTGTCGACTCAAAAAAGTACCTGCACACAGTGAAAATTTTTATATCAAAAGATTCAGTTTTTTGTGGAGATTACGTTTCCGTGGTCCGAAAAAATATTTGAGCACTTTTGAAAAAGTCAAAATTTTGCAAATTATATACTAGAGATGACGTCCTCTTTATAAGTAGTATGGAGCAAGTTGGATATCAAAAGGAATGAATATCTGTCAATAAGCATCCTAACTAAGCGAAAATCAAGCTGATTGTCAAGGTAATTTCATGATCGGCATAATAATGGAAGTCTTCATGAAAAAGTCGCGATATTATTCGTGCTTTCTTGGCTGAGATTTCAAGTTTTTGATTCAATTTTCACCGGCATGATTTTATGATTCACTAAATTCATGTTTCATTTCTTGAATCTGAATATTGATGTGGAACCATTTACATCTTTCAGAGCTAATTGGAATCATTGTCTTTGATTATGTGATTTGCTCTGCCAAGGTTGTCTGTGATATCACGCTTAGGAAATACTCTTGAGGTTCAGCATGAAAGTAAGAGGAACCCATCGAATTGCTAATTTGACAAAACAGTCGACACTCTACCTATTTATCCCTATTCTATGTGTCATGAACTTATACTGTAAGTCTTCAAGGAAAAGTTAAGATCTTATTGAGAGCTTGTTGACTGAAATATGTTTTTAATTCAATTTTCAATTTTTCAGGCATGATTTAATGATTCGCAAGGCATCATCTATTGAATCTGAATAGTAATGTGGACCCCACAGAATTAAATATTTTGTTTATCTGCTTCGGTTTGCTAGAAGTATGATTAATATGAAACTGACGGCACACAGAGGAACTTATTAAGTGGGCAAGAAGGAATTCCTAATACCTTACAGAGATAGGAAAAAAAGTCGTGCGTCGCTTGCGGATTAATGTGAGTTCCAGCAAAGTGTTTCGATTGCCAAAATTCCTTCAGATTCGAAGAATTCAGATCATTGCGCACAAGTTTTCTCCATAATGTTGGCCCTTCCGATCATTATTAAAGAAAGTAGCAGGCGTACGAAAATTAGTTCACTTGGTGATTTCACATCCTCTCCTCGGCATTTCTCACTGTATAGTGCATACATTGAATCGAATGTTAGCCAGGCGATGTGTGTTTTAGTGTGTGCGAAGTGATATCACAGCACGCACGCATCTCTCACTGGATCTGTTGTCCTCTGCTGACAGCTTATTGTTTGCCATTTCCAATAGCTAGCGATGCACGAATTATCCATTCGAGAAGGAGCTAGTTGTTTAATGCTGTGATGTGCCATTTCGACATTAAGGTTGCATACAATTCTTCCTTTCTAGGAAACCGAAGCGCGCGCAGATGAATCTAATTCTGTGGTGGAACCATTTGCATCTCGTTCATTTGTGGTCAGTTCCTTTGATTGCGATGTTTTGCTAGGTAGAGTAGCAACTCAGCATCTAGTAAATACCCAATGTGTATTCAGTTTCGATATCATTAAATGAACATGAGTCGAGACCCAGTAGGCTACCACCTTTTCATTCTATGTAGTTACCTTGGTGCAGTTACACCAAGCGCATATTCACTTGATTAAGGCAGTTTCTGCAAAATAGAAATATGCACTATTCGTGATCATTTTAACAAAAACGCAGTTAGTGGTAATTAGCATTTCTAGTACATGAGAGCTGTTTACGCGTTCACTCTGCATCCATCGAACTTCATTTGGAATTGATTGCTTTCAACTTGACATGTCCAGGTTGTTATCAGCACACTGCATAGATGAAGATTGATGTGAAAACTTGTACTGGCTTTCACTTGAAAATGTTAATAAAACATAGTGCATACAAGAATGCATGTGCATTCCATTGTATTGATTAATGAAACATTTTTGAGTGTATTTAATATTTTAGTGAGTTTTGATGTGGCGAGAATCTACCAACGACATGTCAACTCATAATTGAAAAATGCTAAGTTATGACCACAGCGTACATCAAATTGAAGACAAAGTGCCTGACCTTTTAAAATGCATCACACACATTCACATGCATGACAAAATTTAAGTGCTACTTTAGATGAAGTGCAATGTCCCTCCCCTGTCTGCTAGCACACACCAAGGCCCACTGGTCGGTGATAAAAGTGTCATGAGTTCACGTTCTCATTACATTTTATGCGATGAGATAGAGTCGCGCGCAATTGTATCATTTTTAGTAATTTCCTGTTAGTCAAAGTAAATATTTCATCGAATCTACATATTCAGGCCCAACGCTGAGATTTTAAACTGTTGTTGGAATAAGAGATGGAAGAGATTAGCATGTTAGCCGAATTCAAGAAATGTAGGCTAATAAGTGTCTTTTGCAGATGTTTTGGTGGATTGCCACTATTTTTGTATAAAACGTCATTCATGGAAAATGCTCATCTCCTCAAACGCCAGCAACTCAAATTATCTGCGGACGAAAGGGGTAATTTCTAAAGTATTCTCCTTGAATAACATCATCGTGCTATTGCTGCATAGGCCTAAATAAATTTATAAGTCCGTCCCCTCTTCCCCAACGAACAGTTCACTACCCACTGGGGTCACGTGGACCATGGTTGAGAAGCACTGCCCTAGATGCTTGCCGTTTCCAATTGGGAGCTTCCAATTGTCTGAAGTAATGGATAAATCACTACTGTTCACAATTACAGGCGTAAGAGCTTTCAAGCACTGAATTTTGAACCAAGAATAAAATAATAAAATCTTGGCAAAGGTGCAGAATCGGGTAATAACTAATTGCATCTTTTATAGATCCAAACATGATTAATGAACTAACAAAGTGAACATTTACCAGATAGCGGGATATAAAGTGAATATAGATACCAGAAGTTTTTCAACTCTAGGTCACTTTATTATTTATTAGCCACCGCTTGGCAAGTCATGTAAGCAGGATAATTCGTCAGACACCATTCGGCCAAAAATGTCGATAACCGTCAGATTGAAATCGGTTTCAACGATTGATGCTTGTGAGCGTGGGCTTCTACTAAGCCTAATACGCATGGCAAGATGATCGAGTGAAGGAAATACCTGATTCTGCACAAGGAAACTTATGGTACATACTCGTAGTTTATTACCCGATTCTGTACCTTTGCAAAATTTAAAATTAGAGTAATCCGCATTATAAAATTCAATGTATCCCGACTTATGCGTTATAAAACTTGCAACGTTGTTTTGCATAATCACGCATTGATTATTGAGTAGACCATGTATCACTAGCTCAAAGTCTTTACATTCGAATGCCTATTAGCGGTATGTATCTGTTCTCTCGATGATTCATTTAAAAATAAAGTATAAAAATATTAGCCTACCTAAAGGCCATAAATCATCTCATGAGGCAGCTACCAAACGACGAAAGAAATGTAAAGCTATTTGGCACGTGTCCGGCCGTCAGTCAGCTGCTTCACTCATCGACTCATCCATCTCATCAATCACTCAACTCTCGACTTTTCTGAAATTAAAATCTGAATAGTCCTCATTTTCAGATGGCATTTTTGTAAAATTTTTAATGGATGCACAAATTTAGGCTTCAGGGCTAAAATGTATGAATCATGCAGATGTTGAAAGCAGGGATGCGGAGTCGTAGTCGCAGTCTCGGAGTCCTATCATTTTTGCTGGAGTCGGAGTCGCCCGGACTCCGGCCTATATATAACTACACCCGAAATATAATACAAACAAATTATTTATTTATCCTCGTGCATAGTTGTCACTGTCTTGATGTCAACTTTCTCCGTCAAACAAAAGTACAGAGACATTTCTGCAAGCAAAGGCTTGCAATGGTTGAGGGAATGAACCGTGATGTAGTGAAAAAAGGATTGTCGCTCACTCGGTGATTTAGTAGAAAAGACAAGCCTTCGTAGTTTCGATCACACATGCGCACCAAAAGTCACATCAGAGACAAAAATGAAATACTAGTTTGTTTGAGAACATTGCCTCTTGCCCTCACATTAATCGTGTGTGATGGCTCCTCTAAAGTACATATTAAAATCGAAAGTGTACTAATATTTTTTGGAGAAGGAAGGGGGATTTTCCTGTCTGGTAGAGACCGGAGAAAAACCGTGTGAAGCACACTTCAAGAAGATGGGAGGAGCCGAGTCGCATGCCTCCAAATTGAAGCGACATTTGATAAAGCTTCATCAAAAATGATTGACAATTGACACAGCAATAATCACTAAAAATAGGTTCAGGAAGCCTATAATGATCTATGATTTAGGTTGCCAGGTTATCTTTAAAAAACTAGGCTGTATATACTGGCCACCCGGAGTCGGAGTCGGAGCCGCATCCCTCGTTGAAAGTGCATATAAGTTATGAAAAGCTTATAGTTATTAAAAGTGCTTATCTCAAATTTCGTTGCACTTTGAATGAAAGGGAGTCATATTTTGCACCTACACGTAAACAGTCGATTTCTACCATAATGCCTAAATTTCATCTCATTTTGAATAGAGATAATTATTTCGTTATCAATTCCTACTGATTTTAAGTAGGCCTATTATTCAACATAATTGATCAACAAAGTCATCAAAACTTTGCTTGAATATTGTATCGTCGGGGCTGATGCCTATGTAGAATTTTTATTCACATTTAAGAAATACTTTTCGATGGAATCGAATCACGGCCTGCAGCTACCCAAGGTACGAATCCACTATGACACCAAATGCTGATTTGTCATTTTCGATCTAGCATGCAATCACATCGATAATCACGATTCCATGTCTGGCTGGGCATTATTATCAAATCATGTAGCTGCACTAAAGTACAAGGCGTAATGAGTACCCTTTGCATCGAAATATGCGCAGCACTTCGACGTTGATAATGAATAGCAATAAGCAGCATTTAGTAGTATGCTTTGCAGCACTTATATAACCCGGACTGCTCGAATAGCATGGATTCCTGCATTCATGACATCATCACAATTGCCAGACTTCCAGTCTTCAAATTCCTTCCAGGCACCGAATCGGAAATCGTTATCTCATGGACTGTCACGCCACGATATCAAGTTCGTGATAATTCTTATCTGTTGCATATAAAGTGAGGTGCAGATAAACAACAACTTCCATGCGCAGTTGAAAGTCCGCCATGAAGGTCTCATCAGCGCTTCTGGTTTCCGTCATAATGGTCATCTCTTTTTGGGAGATCAATTGTACTCAATTGACTGCAATGACCATCACAGGTGATCCAAGTACTGTTGAGTCTATCCTAGGAGACTATGATTACATTCAAGGTCTACAACCAGGCACCTCAACATACACCAAGGACGTCAACAGATTCAGGATACATTGCCGAGACTGCAATGGAATTATGTCTGATTTGCATGCAAGTAACATCAGAAGAATAGCTGTTAAACCCGTTTTCACCGGTACTCATCAAAGAGAATTCCGAGCCGAAGAATATCGACGTCCAAGATACAGAGCACCTAATACAGAATAGTAAGACCTCTCAGACTGTTTTGTTATGCTTGTATGTGATGTGATCAATATATAATCTTTTTGTCATTGATAACTCTTTTAAATCATTACTGATTATGCTTGTAAAGCTGCAGAAATTGCGGCAACATTCGGGGAACGGTAACTTCTTGTTCCTACGGCAATTTATTGTGGATAGGCTAAAATCAGATTCCGATTCAGCACTAAACGCACAACCACGACCAAATCTATAAGTAATCTAAGGAAGTAGTCATGCAATACTTTATTATTTGTAAGACCAGTAGGCCATATTGTAATGGATTAACAATTAAATTTAAGCTCATCCAGCAATATCTATCAGTTTCAATAATGATGAATTTGGACAAATATAGCACACTTTGCTGAGACAAGACATACAATCCAAAATGCTGAAGAATGATGTCAGCAGGGCAATATTATTTAAAAGTGAATCCATAAATGCTGAAGACAGAAACAATAAGGAAGCTAGGAATATGAAATTCAATTGTACTCACACAAACTGAGAACGTTATTGATATACATGTACTTTCCCGAGGAATGGATGGAAGCTTGAGGCAAAATTGGTAGGGTTGCTGTGGATATGGGTATGGAGTGGATGTGAGACTGCTAAGGCCATCCCCACAGCTCCTAATAGCGTCTGGATTTCGTGGGGATTATCAAGATTTTTTGACATTCACTAGAAGCAATCAGAGCTGACATTTCATCACACAATCAAATTCGATTTTGAACTATCACACAGCTTTCACCACATTTTATGAAATATGCTGATTATTTTCACATCAGTAACACAAGATCAGTGATTTTGAATTACTATTGACAATTCCAGGTGTTTCATCGAAGTCTAAAAGGGAAGAGCGCTACAAGCCTCATTTATTGCAGAACTGAATGCAGACTGATTCACACGAATGTCCTACATGCATATTGAAAATATTTACTAATTATTAATTGCATAAACAAGATAAAATATTGTTGATTCACAATAATTGTGTTACATAAAATTGTGCTTACGTGATCAATGCGGTTAATAATAAGGGAGGCAGATTGAATGCTAAAGAGGTAACCAAGAAACGTAGTACAGCCCACTAGGGTCCTAATAAAACATATTTCATACTTGGCGTTTACAATATGAATACAGCCCTTTTCGAATTCCAAGTAGGCATATTCTACTTTATGATCAGTTATTCTTTTCGTAATACTTTCGAAAATTATTTTTATCATAATTTTCGACACTGCAGAAGATGAGAAGAAAGGTACATCTATAAGTACGACTGCTGTTATCATAAAATATAAAATTGGTTCTGATTAAATTACGCAAAATTCGTCCCAATAAATAAAGAATTCAAATAATTTTGATGCAGTAACACTGAAAGAAATGTATTAATGCTTTATATTTTTCCACTCCACATTCCTTTTCACCTAGAAAAGGCCCTTTACGTATTCAGATTGGATTCTCAATATTTTGTTATTCCCACACCTGTCACTTGTCCTTTATTTGCAAAAATGCGGGCACGACAATCGAATATTCATCACCTCATTGAAATACAGAGATGAGTGCCCTTTGCACCGAATACGTGGCAATAATGTGACATCGACGTTGACATTATGGAATAGCAATGAACAGCGTTTCTGGTATATTTTGTCACTTCAGGAAATATTTTGTGACAATTACACATAAATGTTGATCGAAGCTGTTTGAATAGCATGATTTCCTGTTTTCATATCTCTGTTACATGACAAGTTTTCCGTTTTCCAAATTCCTTCCACAGGCTTCATCGGAAACCGACATCTCATGGAGTTGTCATGTCATGATGCCAAGTGCGTGATAATTCCGTTTGGTTGAGTATAAATTGAGATGTAGATCAACAATAAACTCCACACGCAATTGAAAGTCAGTCATGAAGGTCTCATCTGCGCTCCTGGTTTTTGCTGTAATAGCCATCTCTTGTTGGGAGATCAACTGTTCTGAATTTTCTGAATTAGCCATCACTGCCGACAAACCTGGGGATGAAAGCACTATTGAAGCTGTCTTAATGGAACATCATTACAGTCGTTCGGCGAGTCAACCCAGCTCTTCAAGATATGTTAAAAATGGCAGAAGATACAGAATACAATGCGCAGGATGTGAGGAAGTTATGGATGCTTTGCTGGAAAGTAACATCAGGAGATTTTCTATAAAGCCTGTTTTCTCAGTTGCACAAGGACGATTTCAAAGAACTTATAATATTCAAGAACCCACTATACCCGGTGCACAGCAAGAACTGTCAGACTGATTTGTAATTCTTGTACATGCAGTGTTAAGTATAAGCTTTTTGTGACAATGTTTTGATGATTTTCTTAACTGGAGACACTTGGATTAATCGGTGTCATGCTTGATTTAAGTGATGTAAATAGCCAGGGCCACCCAGCAATCTGCAGTAGAGAATAAATGTTATCAAAGGAAATGTTCTCTATTTGTAAAATGTACTTTGAAAAGTAATATCAATCTTTCCAACCAAGTTTGTATTCCACGGGTATGCTTGAAAACTTTCGAAACTATTCTAAAATCCTCTGAAATAATTTATCTGCAGGAAAAGTCAGTGGTTAAAGTGTTTTCAGGAGTAGTAAAGTTTATTCACACAGCATTAAAACACTTACTAGTTTGGCTGAAATGAAGTAGAATCTGCAAGATATTCATTTCTTGTCAGTAAACTTCATACGAGTTTAATTACTTTATTGCGAGCATGTGTTGCAATGCAATTATCATTTCAAAGTATTGCAGTATAAACATCAATCTATCAGTAAGCAAATTT
>CAJQUW010007493.1:0-100701 GCA_907163375.1 Prostheceraeus crozeri
TGATATTGCCGAGAAGCGATTTCCTGTGTTGATTAGAGGATATTGTTGCAGTAGGATTCATGGTCACCTGTGAAAGAAAAGCATACACTGTGACCGGGCATTTGTATTGATGTTTTGGGTTTTTGTTATTTTTATGTGATTATAATTAGAAATTAATTACGAAATGATTCTGATATGAAAATAGGTTACATACGAAATCGGCTGCATACCTTGTCTTTATAATATTCGATCCTTTATTACGGGAATGAGAAATAAGTATCATGTGTATGGATACTTCAATATATTGGATGTATCTCACCTTTACAGGCAACTGGTGTTAGTGGGCATTATGCGGGCCTTTTTAGCGTTCACTTGAAGTTACTTATCCTTTCTATTACTATTTTATTGTTTTTCTCACAATCAATTTTCTTGGTTCATGATTTTTCTAATTCTATTCAGAAAAAATTGTATCTCGGTTATGTGTACCAAAGTTAAATCATCATCATCCCAGATTAGTTATGTAATGGGGGGGAAAATGTCTCTTTAGTGGTTTCTTCTTTCGGTTCCCTCTCTGATATGTTCAAATTAGTAAAAAGTTTTAAAATTAGGCATGGCTCGCAAGTAGACTTACAGAGTGATGATCGTTGGATTCTTTGCCGCAATTGCATAGGAAACGAAAGCAAGCGAAAGTAGGAGCGATAAAATGCAATAATAGATTGGAATGAGGAAGCGTAGCGAGAATACCATATTTATTACTGAAAGGTAGTTCCAACAACCAATCACAATGAATAAGATCAAATCGATATGGAATCGAAACTGAAAGTATGACTCATGGTTGAATCGAAACTGAAAGTATGACTCATCATATTGTATGAAGAATCGAAACTGAAAGTATGCGGGTGATTACCTAATAAACTGGCCGCTTGCTAATCGAAACTAGATTACATAACTGTGCGCAGTTTATCACATTCCTTCTACTGTTGTTGACAACAAGGCACAGCTGGTGACAGATCATGAAATAGAATTGACGCACGGATTGACTTTGCCATAAGTTATCTCACAAATCGACCTTTATTGACTTACATCGTCTATTCTACAGCAATCGGGAGTATCACTCTACTGTAGATTGCCAGATAAGTTGAGAACAATAACAACTTTCCCATCTTCGTTTCTGATACATGTACTCGTTTTGCAGTAAATAAAACTTGAGATTAGTCAAATTATTAGAACCGGAAACAAAATAAAGAAATAAGGATAAGACTTATACAAATAATTAAAAAACGAATAACTTCTTTCTAAACAACAAGGTAAAAAAATTATCAGTATTAAAGCAACTTCATACGAAATAGTTTGAGCTGCCCCTCGTACGGATCCTAATAGAGCGTACTTTGAATTACTTCCTCATCCTGAACCTAATAATGTATAAACTTGTAACCTAGCAACGCAAAGAAATAAAACCACCCCTAATTTAATAAAATAATTGCTATAGTATGATGGAAATAGGGACCACGCGAATATCATAAGCATAAGAGAGACCACCGGACTTACTCAAAACAATATTATATTTGCATAATTAGGTGTGCCTAACTCCTTAAAAATTAGCTTTCCTCCATCACTTATTGGCTGTAATAAACCTAAGTATCTGACCTTTTTAGGCCCCTTACGAGACTGTATATACCCTATTACCTTTCGTTCCAATAATGTTAAAAAGGGAATAGCTATTATTACATTTACAAATATGGTTACTCAAGGTAATAGGAACCTTAGCAACCTAAACATGCTCTCCTAAATATTGTGCAGTTAATAAACTAAACACAAATCCTTGGATGAAGCCTATTCCTATTTCGAATAATAAATACCCTCACATTAAAATAACTACCAATAATAGAGCATTTCTTCTAACTCCCATTAAACTTATAAATACATGCCCGGTAGTTATTTTAATTCTAAGACGTAATGACAATGTTAAAGGCCGAATAATCCTCCTTACAATTTCTATTATTGATAATACAGGGGCTAGATAACCAGGAGCTCCTGATGGTGTAAAGTTCGAAAAAAACTTTAAAATAGAGAACTCCCCTCTAGATCAAACTATCCTCAACCACAAAACCCAAGAAGCTGTAAAAGTCATCACCATTTGAGTTGTAAGCCCAAATACATAAGGGAATAATCCTCATATTTTACAACCTAATATGAGGAAAAACCTACCTCCTATAATTATATACCTACCCTTTATATTTCCAATTATATTTGACTTTATATTTTCATAATGCCAAGATAGTAAAAGTGAGAAAAATTGTCTTAGACGATTTAATTTATAAAAAAATAAATTTATATTTCAAAATAATCAGACAAATCCTAAGAACCACACTATTTTTTTTAACATTCCTAGATTTGAATAACAATAATCTGCTCTAGAAAATAATATTCGGAAAATCATTTAAGCATAGTTGGGGGTTTACGCCCAGGAGTTTACTTATATCACAATAACCGGCTATCGCAAGAAGTCCATTCGTATTATAAAGGGGTGGTGATTTAGAACATTTTGTAATTTGGAGGTTCCTACACGTTAAAGTTTAACAGCTTTACGTACAGCAACCAAAGCTAGTACTACACCTTTACGTATTATAAAGAAAATAAATGGTAATATATGCTCAATAAATACTATTATATATTACTAGCCCTACTAATTTTATTTCTATTCTTACCCTTAACCGACTAGTTCTTGTGCTTCTTAAATTTATGGAATTAGAAATATGATACTTTTTATAAAACACCTTCACACATATTAGATGATGCTACAATTGTGAATATCGAAATTACTGTATTGACAAATGCCGTTATTGACTAGATACTTGAACGTTTTAATAGTCGTGAGACCTCTTCGATAAAACAATTGAAAACAAAGTGATAGTTGGCTACCATTTCGATATTTATTGTTGATTGTATGAAGGTTTCCAGCGATTATGTCACTCTATCTTTTCTGTCAATTATATAAGTGGAATATTTTCCATTAACTCATAGCTTAGATTGTCGTATTATTCCTAGTACGTTGGGAAAGCAATAGTAATACCGGTCATTTCCCACAACAACTAAAACTAAGAGATTGGACGAAAGTGCGGATGTGATTCTCTGAGAATAGCTAAAAGATCAAATTATGTGATTTTGTTAAAAAACTATTAGGTGGAAATTAATGTTTTGTTACGATGTTCATGTAATGGTTATTACATTGTTCTATTGTATTTTTATTTTGTACAATATCTTTTATTTCGAGTAACATATGTCCAAGATAGTATATACAATTGATTCTTGCCAACCCCCCCCTCCCCCCCCCCCACCCCCCCCCCCCCCCCCTCCCCCCACCCCCCCTCGAATTGAAGATGTGACGTGATTAATTACGAACAAGACTGTATGTGTAATAGGAATTAATCACGGTATTAGGATAAAATATTGATAAATCCTGTATGTATTTGTTAATGCAGGTTATAAATGTACTAAGAAATTGTAAAGATGATTTGAGTACAGTATTATGAAGTTTGCACCGCGTCACTACTTTAGAAGAGCTATTAGCGCCAAACAAACTCGTAAACATAGCATTGAATAAATGATTCTGCGTCGTATGTGTTTTTTTGTGGTTGGACAAATTTAGATAACATTCTCTACGCTATATTCTCTATTTAATAAGTACCTTCATATCTTAAAGGAAGTCTTCATATCATTTAATAGATATGATGCTGAAAAAAATTGTTAGGTCAACACCTCATCGCGTGATTTATATAATTATACATCATTGCGCAAAACTTTGTGCACACATGTACTGTAAACCCTTAAAATCCTAAATCAATCTAACCGTCTTATTACTGCAGGTACCCATCAAAAGAAAGGAGACACCCCCATCTTTATAATTAAACCTAATACCCCCACTAAACTTCTTCTCCCTATAGAATTACTACCTCAAGGAAAAATAGTATTTTTTTTAATCATCGACTGTCCAATGTCAACTTTTGTATTATAAATTAATATAAAACCTAGCGTTTAATTCTCTACATTTGTTTTGCTTCCAGTTTACTATTTAAAAGAATAAGAGGTATCACTCCGAACATATTTAATTCTAAACCAAATCATATCATAAATAAATTTTTCCTGGTTAACCTAATAACAATTCCAACACTTAGTATTCTTACTAACATAATATTACTAGGCCACTTCATTTTGAAATAATTACTATTCACAGAAGTATGAATACCTTAATACTCTATAAGAAGTTAGCAGCTTCTCATACTTTATAGATACCTCTTAATTCTTTCACCTTAACACCCCTCGACGCCATTCTTCTAAAGTTCCTAATAACAGAATCCAGATATTTAACAAGTAGTTAATAAGTAATTCGAGTTCGTTAAATAGTCTCCATGTCAAATGATAGGCCGTATTGAAGTGGGTGTGGTGGGTAGTGTGGATCGAGTAATGGCGAGGGGGAAGAGTGTTATGAAAGAGTTTAGTTAGTTTGTAGTTTTTGAGTCAGTGGCACATAGTTTTTTTTTTACTCATAGTGCTGTGATTCGTAGGTAGTTGTAATTAATAAAGAATAACTGCTACATCTCAAATATTATAGATAAATAATAGATTTATAATTATATAAAGACAATCGTCTCCCTCCCCCCCCCCCCCCCCCCCCCGACGAGAGAAAACGGAAAAATAAGTGCCCTTATACCTTTGGATCGAGAAAACCACATATCAAATGGTTTGAGTGACTAGTTTCTCGAGAAGTTTATACAATTTCTTTCGCAGAACGTCCACATCACCTCATAGAAATATTTTACCCTTACTAATATTCCTGTCAGCAAGACCGACTAATCTTTATAATATTATTTATTCTTGCAAATTTATAAGAACTGGAAACAGCCTAGCGTCTCTGAAAGCCTCCCAAGCTACTCTAATTCTAGTGTTGAAAATTTAAAATCTATTTCCTAATTTAAATTAGATAGGATTAACCGTAATCGAAACAAGAGTAAGATCTGCTGCTTTAGAATTATTATGCTATCTAATTTCTTTTATAAGAAAACTAATCGTTTACCTTTAAAATCCAACAATTTTACGTGCACAATTACACCTTCTTATAGTATTTGTCTTAAGGGTCAATGGTACCTTGTACTGTCAATTACTGTTAGGACCAATTTCCCATTCCATATCCATAGCCAATTATTTATATAAACCTAGATTATAAGCCCAACCAGGACTACAATCTCCATCAAAGAAATGCCCAGTTAAAAGCCCCCCCACTACCAGCTTGCTGCGGCGCCTCATGACAATACCTATGCGTTTTAATCTCTCTTATTATCATACTTACCACGTTCATGTCTGTGGTAAAGTGAGTAGAGAGACCTTAAAAGAATTATCTCCTAATGGTTACGATGATAGTCCATGAACCGATGTCAACACAAGAACGAACAAGTACGTCCGTCTATACCTATTTCTGTTGGCAGAGAACCACTGATACTTCCGTACTCCTGTCCATTTGCATCTATCATAATAGGGTAAACTACTAACAAGGATAGTTCCTTCTAGAGTTAACTCGTGTATAACCTGCAGGCTTAACTAACAGTTTCTCTATGGTGCTGAAGATAAGTTGACAAACAACGGAGTCCTGAAGGAATTAAAGATAGAATTATTAAGAGAAGTGCTTTATTAAAAAAGGGGGATCCCAATGGGGAATCGAATAATCACCGCCTTCCATACCTCTGCCCTCGTTCAATCATCGCCTTGCGATGGATGTTCAAATTTCCATGGAATAGCTAGCTTTCAAAAATAAGTCTCTGCAAAGAAAAGTATGTTCAGAGCCTATAAAAGACAAAGCCATTCTCATATAGCCGAAGATGCAGAAAACAGCTGTATAACCTCGGGTTATGGCGTTCGCCCTCTCTCCATGTCCTTCTCCGGTAAAACCATCCCTACATATCAAGAAAAGCACACTAACCATGTACAGTGCCTCATAAATCATGGACGCCTTACGTTTACTTACCTTCCATTCTAACGCATAAAATTTCAAACCACAAGTACAACCTCCCTGCTGCTCTCCGAGGCTACCGCTTCGCTGAATACTACTAACTCCTGGGTCCGAACGGGTCTGATTCCCACATCAGTATCAGGGATTGGATTTCTGCATCTTTTCAGTGCAAATAAATAATTTTATTTAACCTTTAATGGCTTTCTTATACCTCCACTTGTACACCGACAAGCGCTATCGAATGGGTAACCACTGAATTGTAGTATACTACTGCAATAACCTGGATTTTTTGTATTTACTAAATAGATAAGATAAACTCTGTTTGCTGTCGAATAGTGATTCTTTTACTAAATTTTAGTGTCCTCCATTAAATATTACATAACTCAATTCTTTTACTTTTCTTTTTTTTTAACTTTTAGTTCTGGGCATTTCCCTTGACTCAATTTCGCTCGAAGCCATTGTTAATAGTGTCTTTTTAGGAGGCGGGTCCCCTGTGTCTATAATTACTGTAGGACCATTGTCCCATCCATTTCCTAGTACCAATATTTTAAACAACAGAGATCATAAGCCCAACCAGACTAGAACATCTCACAAAATGCCAGGAGTACCAAGCTGACGGAAGTGCTCCTCATGAAAATACATGCTTTCTCGTCTTGTGTTCATGTGTACTAACACTCACGTTCATGACGCGGTATTAAAGGGTTAAACCTTTAAAAGAATTACTTGCTCTTGGTTACATTTATTCATTTTTTTTTTTTTCTTTTTGGGGGGGGGACGAAGGTAGGCGAGGTCCATGAACATTCCGTACGTCATTCACAAAACATGTTAGGTAGATACAACGTCCTCCAATACCTACTTCTGTTTTTGGGCGAGAGAACCGCATGAGATACTTCGTACTCTACCATTTGGCATCATCTCTAATAAGTATCGAACGCTCCTATTTCAGGATAGTTCCGTAATGCTAGAGGAGTATAACGCTCGTGTATAAACCCCGTGCTCACTTAAGACTGAACAGGTGTCTATGGTTGGATATGATAAAGTTACACACTACACACACCTGAAATGTAAAATAGAATTAAAGGGTGTTTCAAGAAAGGGGATACCCAAATGGGGATCAATAATTCACCGCTCCATACTCTGCCCTCGTTCAATCATCGCCTTGCTCCTGTGATGTACAATTTCCAGTGGAATATAGCTTCAATAAAAACGGCCTGCTCAAACGAAAAGAAGTATTTTCTGAGAGAAATATAAAAACCCCAAAGCCATTCCCCATACCGCGAAGAGCAAAACCTTTATACCTCGGTTCATTGGGTTTCACTCCATTGCGCTTCTCCGAGTGAAGACATGACCACCGATCATAAAGAACTCGCACTAAACGCAATGTTAAGTGCCGCAATAAGGAGACCTACACTTTAGACTAGCCTCCATTCTAACAAAATTTCAAAAACCACAATACAAACCTGCGCTGCGACGGCTACCGCTTCCTAATACCTACTACCAGCTGGGGTCATGGTCTATTCCCCATCAGGATCAGGGATTGGATTTCGCATCTTTCACAGTGCACAATAAATAAATTTTATTAATACCTTTAAGGTTTGTATGACCTTACAGCCGACAGCGTGGTGTGTTTACCACGGGAATTTGTATACTACTGGATTTTTTGTATTCTTACTAATAAATGTAGAAAAAACTTTTTGCTTTCAATAGTGATTGTCTTGTTACAAAGTTTAGTTCTCCATTAAATATTACTATAACTTATTTTTTTATTTTCTTTGCTTTATTTTCTGGGCTTTCCCCTACTCAATTACGAAGCCATTTTATATATTTTCTAAGGGGGTCCCCTTGTCTAAATTACTGTAGGACCATTCCCATCCATTCCGTACCAATATATAAACAGATATAAGCCCAACCAGACTACAATCCACGCCAAAATGCCAGTACCAAGCTGTCGGCCATCATGAAAAATACATGCTTTCTCTCTTTTCATACTACCTCACCGATGACTCGGTGTGTCGTATTGACAAGGTAAAGGGTAAACCTTAAAAGAATTACTCCTAATGTGGTTACATGAAGTCCATGAAAACCGGTCAACTATAAAAGAACAACGTCCCATACCTACTTCTGTTGGCAAGAGAACGCCTGATACTTTTTCGTACTGCTACCATTTGCATCATTTGCATAAAGTAATATCTGCCTAACAGAGGATAGATTCCTGCTAGAGTAACTCGGGTATGAAACCCTGCGCTTAACTACAGGTTTCTATGGTGTGATAAAGTTACAACAGACAAACACCTGAGTCTGGAGAAAAATTAAAAGATATTAAAGTGTTGCATACAAAAGGAGGATCCCAAAGGGATATAATCAATAATCACCGCTCCATACTCTGCCCTCGTTCAATCATCGCCTTGCTCGCTCCTACTGGATGGCAATTTCCATGGAAATAGCTTCAAAAAAAGGCTGCTCTTCTCCATTTACTCTGGTTTCTCTTCTTTTCTTGCCTTGCAAAGAAAAGTATTTTCAGAGCCTATAATCGCTACAAAGCCATTCCATACCGTAAGAGCAAACCTTATACCTCGGTTATGGGTTTTCCTTCCTCCACTGCCTTCTCGGTAAACATCCCACCATCAAAAGAACACTAATAATGTAAGTGCCAAAAGACCTCACTTTACTACCTCCATTCTAACAAAATTTCAAACCACAATACAACCTCCTGCGAGGCTACCGCTTCCTAATACTACTACCCTAGGTCATGGTCTATTCCCCATCAGATCAGGGATTGGATTTCGCATCTTTCAGTGCAAATAAAAAAATTTATTAACCTTTAAGGTTTTATACCTTGGAACCACACCGAACAATGCACTCTCTCAGCTTTTCTTTGGTACCACTGAATTTGTATACTAACTGGATTTTTTGTATTCTACTAATAAATAAAAACTTTTTGCTTCAATAGTGATTCTTTACAAATTTGGTCTCCATTAAATATTACATAACTATTTTTTATTTTCTTTGCTTTTATTCTGGGCTTTCCCTACTCAATTTCAAAGCCATATTATATATTTTCTAAGGGGGTCCCCTTGTCTAAATTACTGTAGGACCATTCCCATCCATTCCGTACCAATATATAAACAGATATAAGCCCAACCAGACTACATCCACAAAATGCCAGTACCAAGCTGCGGCCTCATGAAATACATGCTTTCTCTCTTTCATACTACCACGTTCATGACGGTAAAGGGTAAACCTTAAAAGAATTACTCCTATGGTTACATGAAGTCCATGAAAACCGGTCAACAAAAAGAACAACGTCCCATACCTACTTCTGTTGGCGGAGAACCCTGATACTTCGTACTCTACCATTTGCATCATCATAAAGTAAACTCCTAACAGGATAGTTCCTGCTAGAGTAACTCGGGTATAACCTGCCTTAACTACAGTTCTATGGTGTGATAAAGTTACAACAACACCTGAAATTAAAAGAATTAAAGTGTTCAAAAAGGGGATCCCAAAGGGATCAATAATCACCGCTCCATACTCTGCCCTCGTTCAATCATCGCCTTGCTCTGGGTGTCAATTTCCATGGAAATAGCTTCAAAAAAAGGCTGCAAAGAAAAGTATTTCAGAGCCTATAAACAAAGCCATTCCATACCGAAGAGCAAACCTTATACCTCGGTTATGGGTTCCTCCACTGCCTTCTCGGTAAACATCCCACCATCAAAAGAACACTAATAATGTAAGTGCCAAAAGACCTCACTTTACTACCTCCATTCTAACAAAATTTCAAACCACAATACAACCTCCTGCGAGGCTACCGCTTCCTAATACTACTACCCTAGGTCATGGTCTATTCCCCATCAGATCAGGGATTGGATTTCGCATCTTTCAGTGCAAATAAAAAAATTTATTAACCTTTAAGGTTTTATACCTTACACCGACAAGCGGTACCACTGAATTTGTATACTAACTGGATTTTTTGTATTCTACTAATAAATAAAAACTTTTTGCTTCAATAGTGATTCTTTACAAATTTGGTCTCCATTAAATATTACATAACTATTTTTTATTTTCTTTGCTTTTATTCTGGGCTTTCCCTACTCAATTTCAAAGCCATATTATATATTTTCTAAGGGGGTCCCCTTGTCTAAATTACTGTAGGACCATTCCCATCCATTCCGTACCAATATATAAACAGATATAAGCCCAACCAGACTACATCCACAAAATGCCAGTACCAAGCTGCGGCCTCATGAAATACATGCTTTCTCTCTTTCATACTACCACGTTCATGACGGTAAAGGGTAAACCTTAAAAGAATTACTCCTATGGTTACATGAAGTCCATGAAAACCGGTCAACAAAAAGAACAACGTCCCATACCTACTTCTGTTGGCGGAGAACCCTGATACTTCGTACTCTACCATTTGCATCATCATAAAGTAAACTCCTAACAGGATAGTTCCTGCTAGAGTAACTCGGGTATAACCTGCCTTAACTACAGTTCTATGGTGTGATAAAGTTACAACAACACCTGAAATTAAAAGAATTAAAGTGTTCAAAAAGGGGATCCCAAAGGGATCAATAATCACCGCTCCATACTCTGCCCTCGTTCAATCATCGCCTTGCTCTGGGTGTCAATTTCCATGGAAATAGCTTCAAAAAAAGGCTGCAAAGAAAAGTATTTCAGAGCCTATAAACAAAGCCATTCCATACCGAAGAGCAAACCTTATACCTCGGTTATGGGTTCCTCCACTGCCTTCTCGGTAAACATCCCACCATCAAAAGAACACTAATAATGTAAGTGCCAAAAGACCTCACTTTACTACCTCCATTCTAACAAAATTTCAAACCACAATACAACCTCCTGCGAGGCTACCGCTTCCTAATACTACTACCCTAGGTCATGGTCTATTCCCCATCAGATCAGGGATTGGATTTCGCATCTTTCAGTGCAAATAAAAAAATTTATTAACCTTTAAGGTTTTATACCTTACACCGACAAGCGGTACCACTGAATTTGTATACTAACTGGATTTTTTGTATTCTACTAATAAATAAAAACTTTTTGCTTCAATAGTGATTCTTTACAAATTTGGTCTCCATTAAATATTACATAACTATTTTTTATTTTCTTTGCTTTTATTCTGGGCTTTCCCTACTCAATTTCAAAGCCATATTATATATTTTCTAAGGGGGTCCCCTTGTCTAAATTACTGTAGGACCATTCCCATCCATTCCGTACCAATATATAAACAGATATAAGCCCAACCAGACTACATCCACAAAATGCCAGTACCAAGCTGCGGCCTCATGAAATACATGCTTTCTCTCTTTCATACTACCACGTTCATGACGGTTAAAGGGTAAACCTTAAAAGAATTACTCCTATGGTTACATGAAGTCCATGAAAACCGGTCAACAAAAAGAACAACGTCCCATACCTACTTCTGTTGGCGGAGAACCCTGATACTTCGTACTCTACCATTTGCATCATCATAAAGTAAACTCCTAACAGGATAGTTCCTGCTAGAGTAACTCGGGTATAACCTGCCTTAACTACAGTTCTATGGTGTGATAAAGTTACAACAACACCTGAAATTAAAAGAATTAAAGTGTTCAAAAAGGGGATCCCAAAGGGATCAATAATCACCGCTCCATACTCTGCCCTCGTTCAATCATCGCCTTGCTCTGGGTGTCAATTTCCATGGAAATAGCTTCAAAAAAAGGCTGCAAAGAAAAGTATTTCAGAGCCTATAAACAAAGCCATTCCATACCGAAGAGCAAACCTTATACCTCGGTTATGGGTTCCTCCACTGCCTTCTCGGTAAACATCCCACCATCAAAAGAACACTAATAATGTAAGTGCCAAAAGACCTCACTTTACTACCTCCATTCTAACAAAATTTCAAACCACAATACAACCTCCTGCGAGGCTACCGCTTCCTAATACTACTACCCTAGGTCATGGTCTATTCCCCATCAGATCAGGGATTGGATTTCGCATCTTTCAGTGCAAATAAAAAAATTTATTAACCTTTAAGGTTTTATACCTTACACCGACAAGCGGTACCACTGAATTTTTGGGGGAAAAGTTTTCATCTTTAGGACTTAAGCCTAACGCTTATTATTTCAGCCACCCCAAATACAAGAAGTGGATCAGATGTTCCTTTTTTTGGCTGACAACCAAATGTAATAGTTTATACTAACCTCTTTATATTAAACATCAGTTTAACAGAATAATTCTTAAAATAATCAATATGTACATACTCATTTTAGGTGATCTAAAATAATTTTTTATCTTTCTCAAAGAACTCCCCGACCTTAGTAAATTTCTATCAGAAGATGCTATCATCTTTCTTATATTCCCTTGATCAAATAAATAATTTATATCTTCTCCTATTTTTCTCCCCTTTTCCAATCAGTAGTTACCTTTAAATGGTTTAATAAAAGCTATTTCCGATGAAAACCAACTAAACCTTCTAAAGTTATTTATCCTTCTGAATAATGCTAATATTACACCACTTAATATAAATAGATTTAACTGAACCTTAAATAAATGGCAGGGGTACAATGAGCTAATCCTTAAGAATCTATCTCTCATTATATTTCCTACAACTATTCTCCCAATAAATAATGGGAGTAAAGACATTAATACAATATTTTTATCATTTTTACGACTAACTACATTATATCCCTTTCCATTTAATAAGTTAAACACAAGTCGACATGCGTAAAATGAAGTCAAAGGAAGGGAGAATAGGAGAAGTTGGAAATATACTTCTTTTATTACAAATAAATTTGTTTCTACAATTAATTCCTTAGAAAAAAACCCTGACATAAAAGGTATTCCCATAAGACTAAACCTTCTCATTATTAAACTTAATCTCACTACTGGTCTGCACTTTCACATCCCTGATAAACTACGTAAATCTTGGAAATGATTTTTTTTCACCATGAGGTACCCCACACAGATGAACATCATTGCCTTAAACATTGCATGTGTTACTAAATGAAAAAAGGCAAACGTACTTAATCCTAGAGATATTGAAACCACCATAAACCCTAATTGTCTTAGAGTTGAAAATGCAACTATCTTCTTTGCATCCCACTCAAAACATGCAGCTAGACTTGCTCTATACAAAGTTCACAAACCCAACAAACCTATTAATAATAAACCTCAATTTGGAATTATATATTTAAATCGCACTAATATGTATACCCCTGCCGTAACTAAAGTAGATGAATGTACTAACGACGAAACAGGTGTAGGTGCAGCCATTGCTGCAGGTAATCACCTAGAAAAAGGAAATTGAGCTCTCTTTGTAAAACATCCTAATATCAAAACTATTATAAAGCCTTTATAAATTCTTTTTCTATCCACTCCTTTTATATCTCAATGACCTTGTATTAATAATAATCCTAAAGCTACCAAGAACAATCCATCTCCTAAACGATTTATTAAGTATGTCTTCATTCCAGCAGCTCAAGAAGAACCTCTCAGATAATATATTACCAATAAAAAACTTGTAATTCCTAATCCATCTCACCCCACTAACATAAAAAAGAAATGGGGGAAAAATATAAGGCAAACCATAGAAAAAACAAAGCAATATACCAAATAATGGAAACGCTCAAAAAACTTTTCCCCCTCCATATATATTCTGGAGAACTTCAATACACAGGAAACAATTAGACACAGCGTAAAGAAGAAAACAAGGGATATTCAATCTATTAAAACCAAAAGATCTAAATTTTTTCCTACTAATTCCCTTATATTTCAGTTTATTAAGACTCTTTTCCCATTTAGTAATAGAAGAAAAAAAGATAATATCAAAAACCTATTTCTTACATAAAGCAATAAACTCACTAGACTTTTGGGAATTATCCCTCTTTCAACTTTCAAAATTGAATCGACTACAATCGTAAAAGTCCATTAAAATGTTGGTCGCAATGCTCCCCGTGTATTAAAGGTTAACTTTGTAACCAGCCATAAAACTAGTAATAATAAAACCCCAACTAATATTAGAGTTTGAAATTCTTCTTTTTTAAATAAATTAGTCCTGAAATTATTTGTATTTTTATTTAAAAATTTAAATCTCCTACTTCTAAAAGTATATCTTAAACTTATTAAACCAAATAAAATTACTCTTTTTACCTTTATTATAGTTCTTCTATAATAATCCAAACGATTTAAAGAAAATAAGGGGTTGTATTTAAGCGAAGATAAATAAAAAAATAATACTAATAAACCTCCAACATATATTATAAAAAAAATCAGAGATAACCAAGATAAATATTTTATACTAATTAAAATTCTAATTCTCACTCTAATTAATAATATCATTCCCCCCAACTTTAAAGTATTTCTGGAATATATACATAAATAATTAAAAATTAACAACATCCTTCAACTTATAATTCTCATCTTAGGGTGTACTTATTCAAAAAGACTGTACTATTACTACCTAGAAAGGGTAGTCTCCCCAAGGATGACCCTAAAAGAGGGCTTATACCCATAAATAGACCCTAAACCTACCGCTTATACTTCAGCCATCTTAAATTTCAAAGATACTTTACCGCCCCAATATTTTATTTTATCCTACTGGATTTATTGAATTCTAATTCACCTAGTGAACTTATAATTTTAGGGAAACATAAAATCCCTATTTAAAAAATTGCTTTTGGATCATTCCTTTCGTACAAAACCCTTACTTTAAAAGATAGAAACCAACCTGGCTCACGCCGGTCTTAACTCAAATCACGTAAAGTTTTAAAGGTCGAACAGACCCACTCCAAAAACTTCTGCGCCTAAAAGTTTACTTTGATTCAACATCGAAGTAACAGTTCCTTGCTTAGATAAGTACTCTTAGCAAATTTTGTCCTGTTATCCCTGTGGTAGTTTATTTCTTTAGCCATAAATTATTTTTATTTTTAGGATCAAATACAAAATTCAATAAATTGTAAAGCCCCATTTAAACAGTATTTCTACTGTAAAACTCATCAGGGTCTTCTCTTCTTTTTTTTTAATCTAGGCTTTTTAACCCTAGAAAGTAATTTCAATCAAAATTTTAGAAAGATTAACCCTCATTAAGCCGTTCAAACAAGTCACCAATTAAAAGACAATTAATTATGCTACCTTCGCGCAGTTAAAATACCGCGGCTGTTTATTTTACCCCTTTAGATAATTCACTGAGCAGGCTTTACCTTTAATATTTTCATAAAGGAAATGTTTTTGTTAAACAGTTGGAGCTAATCTCGAGTTTTTTAAACTTTTATTCATTTACTAATTCCAGCATAATTTATTTATTGATTTTTTTTAGAAGAATTAATAAAAATGATATAATAACATTGATTAAAGTAAAAACACTTCTCTATTCTAGAAACTTCTCACCTCAAATTTTTGAAATTCAGAAGTTTAAAATACATTATGATCTTAAGAACAGAATTTACCTGTCCATATAGTGCTTTGAAAACTATTCTTCTTTATAAGCTATAACTATTTCTGCTAATATTTTCTATACTATAAGTTCCTTTTTGAAAAAAGCCCTTTTAACCCATAAGCGCCAAGCTAGGAAAAAATTGACCAAATAGTTTCGTATTTTAGGATCTCCTAAAAACTCACTGGATCATGATGCAAAAGGAACAAACACTAAATTTAATTTTTTGTTTTATTTCTGATGTTAATCTCCAAATAAACACTTCATTCTTTTCTTTTCCTTTATAGGACCTGTTGCTTGGAAGGCAACTATTCTTTTTAAACTAAAAAGAAAGCTAATACTTAACTTCTCCTGTGGCTTTACCATTTGTATTATTCCCATATCTAATGTGTGTTCACCTAACGGGAAATTTCCTCTGATCCATTCAGGATGTGTTCTAGGGCCAATTACAAATAAAATCTTACGCTCTCTTACAATAGCTTCTCATATTGTTACTATAAAAAATGTTACTCCCACCACTGACATTAATGACCCGTAACTAGAAATCGCATTTCAATATCCATATCCATCAGGATAATCCATATATCGTCGAGGCATTCCTCTAAGACCTAAAAAGTGTTGTGGAAAGAACGTAATATTAACACCTAAAAACATTACCCAAAAATGAGCTACAACCATTGTAGACTTTAATGCTACTCCAGTAAACAACGGTCATCAATGAATAATCCCAGCAAATATTGTGAATACTGCACCCATTGATAATACATAATGGAAGTGCGCTACTACATAATATGTATCGTGTAAACACACATCTAAGCTTGCACTTGCTAACACTACCCCAGTTAATCCTCCTATTGTAAATAAAAAGATAAAACCTAATGATCAAAGAGCTGCTGGAACCTCAAATAAATCTCGAAGGGGTCGCCCATGATAAGTGGATAACCAACTAAAGATCTTTATTCCAGTTGGAACTGCTATAACCATTGTAGCTCCTGTAAAATAACCTCGTCTATCTACATCTAGACCTATTGTATACATATGATGTGCCCATACTACAAAACCTAACACTCCTATACCTACTATAGCGTATAACATTCCTATATGACCGAAAGCTTCATCCTTCCCTCTATAGAATGTTACAATTTGAGATACCATTCCAAACCCTGGTAATATTAAAATATATACTTCTGGGTGACCAAAGAATCAGAATATGTGTTGAAATAATATTGGATCTCCTCCTCCTCCGGGATCAAAGAAAGTAGTATTAAATTTTCGATCCGCAAGAAGCATTGTTATTCCTCCCGCTAATACGGGAAGGGATAACACTAACATATATGCTGTTACCATCATAGCCCATATCAGTAGAGAATGACGAATTCAAACTATACCACCCTTTTTTGAATTTCCAACTGTTCTTATAAAATTTATAGAACCTAAGATAGATCTAGCCCCCGCTAAATGTAACGAAAAAATTGCAATATCAACACTCCCTCTTCTATGACCTATAGTTCTAGATAGTGGAGGGTAAATTGTTCATCCCCCACCTACTCCATTTCCTATAACCAGAGATCTTAATATTAAAGCAATTGCTGGTATTAATAATCAAAGTCTTAAATTATTTAAACGGGGAAAATTCATATCTTGGGCTCCTACATAAATAGGTATTAACCAATTTCCAAACCCCCCTATCATGACTGGCATTACAAAAAAGAATATCATTATTAACCCATGAGCTGTTATTACCGTATTATAAACATGAGAGTTTTGAAGTAGTCTTCCAGGTTGCCCTAATTCTAACCGAATTATAAATCTAAGTGCAGTTCCTATTAAACCTGACCACACTCCCAAAATTAAATATACAGTTCCTATATTCTTATGGTTTCTTCTATACAATCACTTCTTCCTTCAAGCAAGAATACCACGTTCTTCTTCTTTCTTCACTCCCGTGGTTACTTTCTTGCTGCCTACTTTTTCTAAATCCACTACTAATGAGTAACTACTTGATTTCTTTGAAGCAGTCGTTTTCACAGAACACGATAATTTTATCTCTTCAAGCTTTGAAAGCTTACGTTCATAATTAAACTAGAATTCTTTAAGTCCGGAAAATCTTTCACCTATTCATTGTAACTGAATTATTCATACAGAACTTCAGACCTAGTTAAATGCCTCAAGGAAATTCTTTGCTGGTATAACTTCTAAATTTATAGGCATAAATCTATGATTTGCCCCACAAATCTCGGAACATTGACCATAGTAGCTTCCTAACTTTAGGGCTATAAATCCTCCTTCGTTACCTCGACCAGGAACTCCATCCATCTTTATACCCAATGATGGAACTGCGAATCTATGAATTACATCTCCTCCTCTTACTACTAACTTTACTACTTCTCCTCGCGGAATAAATAAAGGGTTATCTACTTCAAGTAACCGAAAACCATTATCTTGAGCTCTTTCTCTTATCATATAAGAATCAAATTTATACCTTACCTTATTTTCGTCTACCCTTATATCATAATTTCAGTACCACTGCATTCCAGTTGCCCGTACTGTTGCTAACCCCTCTATATCCTTAGGACAATCTAAATAATACAATAATTCCAAAGAAGGTAAAGCAAGAGTAATTAATATAAATATAGGTAGAAATGTTCATAAAATTTCAATAACCTTACTATCTATAAATTCCAATGATCTATATGTATTTGTTCAAATTACATAAATTCTTCCCCCCACTAAAAAAGCTATTACTATTAAAATTATCATATTTTGATCATGAAACTTCATAGTTTCTCTCATTACTGGTCTTATTCCTTTTTGAAATGTTAGTCCATAAATAAATCCTCTTCCAAATCCTTTTTTTTTCAGATCAAAGGGGAATAAATCATTTTAGGGGCATGAGCCCTATGGTTTTAATTAACCTACCCTTTGTTTTCCACCTAGGGATCACTCCTTTTTTGGTATGCAAAACCAAGGTTTTACTATAAACTACTAGGTATTTCTTAACCTCAGATTCATCTAAGGTTACCTTGTTACGACTTTTCCTTTCTCTTAGAAAGGAATGACGGGCGGTATGTACACAACCCATTACTCTGCGTCAACACCAACAAGTATCCTAAATTTCTTCCAACAATGAATACCCTTCTGCAATTGGCTTTTTACGCTGACACATTTCTTTATGTCTAAAACATAATAATACTTTCATGAAAACTTATTAATTTTCCATTACTGCCGAGTCTGAATTTTTTAAGTCTCTTACAAGAACTTTTTCTTTTTTTCTAATCAAAATAGCGAAACTAACACCCTTTCTATAAGCAGCACAATGACCTGTCTTAACTAAAACAGTAATACCTGATATTTTCCTCTGTGAAGCTAGGCTGAAAACGGCCGTACACTAGCTATAATAAGAAAGGTTAATTATTACGCGGGTTATCTATTACGCGTCACGCTCCCCCGGTGAGTTAAGCTGCCGCCAGGTCTTTTTAATTTCGAGAACTCTACTACTATGGGTTTTATTATTAACGTTTAGAATAGTAAGGTACCTAATCTTAGTTTTTTATTTAAATTTCGAGATTTTTTTATAGAAACTATGCTTGAACTAAAAGCTAATTCCACCTTATACTTTTATATTTTTCTTCTATTATATTTATTCCCATTATACCCTAGCTTAAAGGGAAAGATCAAGTGTAACCGCAGCTGCTGGCACTATGAATTCGCCCCTTCATTAATTAACTTCCTGATCAAGCTTTCACTTATAGAAAAATATTCACCACTAACGACCCCCGACCAAATTTCCCTCGGGGTAAAAAAATAAATTATCTACTGCTAGTTTAGTTAATTATCCTTTATACTACCAAAACCAAATAGACTTAAGGCTAAGAATCCACTTTTGAACCTCCAGTTCAATGCAATTACTTATGCTATTAGCCCATGAGAAACTATATGTTATCTTCAGAGCTACAATCTGACGCCTTTTTTAGACTATCCCACTTGGGAAAATATTTCACCTTAGCCTCTTCAGAGCTATGCTCTTCTTGAGCTACCAAAAATTTAAGGCTAGGAAAATACACCTTTGAATCTGCAATTCAATGCAATAAACTTTTGCTACTAGCCCTTTTATAAAGGTCAATTGTTTTTTCCCCTCTTATAATTTTTTTTTCGATTTTTAACCCCATTTTTTCTTTTAAATCAAACATTTACAATCCAAATTACAAAAAACAAAAACAATACAAATCTTATAATCACAAAAGGCAAGTTAGACATCTGTGGCATTTTCCTTAAGGGGTGCACACGCCTCCAACTAACGGGCCGAAACCGTTAACCAATACTTTGGACCTTAAGTTTATAAACTAGATAATATACTTTTACAGCTTAAAATCAACAGATATAATGGTAATATGTGTAACAGCAATATCAGTCCATGACGTAGTCTAATTTTTTTTCAGTAATTTTTTATTTTAGCTCACTTTCCATGTCTTGTAAGAGTATATAAATAAATACTAAAAAGACCTGCCATAAACACAGATAAAAAACAAAATGTTATACCTACCAAACTATAGTTTAATATAGAGCTTATTAATAAAAACTCGCTAAATAAATTTATTGAGGGAGGTGCTGAGGCTTTTCTTACACACAGTATAAATCAAAAAAAACACAAAATGGGGGAAATATTTAAATACCCCCGATTTAGTATAATACTTCGAGTACCTCTCAACTCATAAAAACATTGAACTCTAAAAAATAACCCTGACGAACAAATTCCATGTGCAACCAACATTCTTACTACACCTATATAACCTATGTAATCATATGAAAAGACGCCTCATCTTTTTTCTGAAATTTCTTGGACGCGTGGTCCCGCGCGTCTTGTGTGAACAGCCTCATAGGTTTGTTAAGGTTCTGAACAAAAATTCTGGAAGCCTGAGACACGCCGCGCCGCGTCCGGTGGGAATGGACTTTTTATCTGCAAGTCGCTCTTCAGCATTACGCTGATGAATGTTTATCCAAGTTTAAGTGACAAATGCAGGTTTGTTCTTATCGGTTCTGCGGTAGAATCTCTATGAGACGCAGCGTGGCCAAGAAATAAAAAAAATTTCGTGACAAGTGTGTCTAATTTAAGCTTACTTTGATAACGTGTATATCCCACGACTGAGTGATATCAGCCTCACGATATCTAGCATAGGTTGGCATCATGTCTTACCACTGCATTCGAACTTTTGAGTGCATGAACACTTTGGAGTAAATTGGAAATTTAACTTTGGAACAAGGCTTCGAGCCGTTCACTGGTGAACGAGTGAGCAGAGAGAATGGGGTTTTCTATTAACTGCCGTACTGTCGTTAAAATGAAGTGAACAAAGATTTGCCGCTCATGAACTGAAGTTTCTAAAAGTCCTACATTTCCTGGTGAGGAAAATGTTTTAATGTTTGCTTTTCGTTATTCTGGCTATGTCGGAAGTGGGATTACCAAACATGGGATTGTAAGTGGGAAATGGCCATGGGGAACGTTCAATTTCAAGCTGTCTCTGTTGTGATATAGTTGATGCGAGGGAATGACACAAACTGAAGACATTTTCGTTTTCGTGAAATTTTTTAAATCAATATGATTGGATGAATCAATATATTTAGCTTAAGACAGAAAGAATTCACCGAAAAGCGTTTCTCCTGCTGCTCTGATGTTTTCAGAGCAGGCTCGTAACCAGATCTGATCTACAGGGTGGGGGCATGGCCCCAAAGGAGAGAAAGTTGATGTGAACATCATCAACTATGAGAAGACTACAATCTTGAATTAATAATAATTGCATTTGTAGTTTAAATGATTGTTGTTATTAAAACTAATTAATTATGCAATGAAAGACTCTAATGCATGATAATGCAAACTCTTGTATATATTGTGTTAACCTTTTCTTACAATAATCAACTATCGCAGATGCTTATACATGAAATTACAAGTTGCATAATGATTAGAAAAAGCATTATGAATATGATGTAGTCTAATTTTGTTTGAATGTATTACAAGTATATGTGACTGCATGAGGCCTTTTTCCTTGATAATAAGTTTGAGCATTAAATCAATATATGATCTTGCATGATCACTTCACAAAGAGAACATCAATTTAGAAAATCCAATCATTTTTCCATTGGTGCTGCATCGAGAGGGTTCAGCAAAAGAAAGACATCGTGAGAGGGTGAAGATGATTCTTTCACGGACATTTTAGGATTCAAATATATTAATTGTTGTTTCCAAATGCAAATTAGTCACCCAGCCATCAATTAATTCCCCCTCCTAATTTGTTCTCACTTCCGACGATTTGATTGATTCGTTTTAGTGATTGTATATTAATCATATAGATAACTATTTTAGCAGAGGGGGCACAAAAATTAACAAGGGCACCCACCCGTGGCTACGGGCCTGTTTCAGTGTGACCTCAGGTATGAGTACATGAATGATGGTAATTAACAATAATTGGAAGTTAAAAAAATTTCCTTTAATGACCGGGACGTCGCTTCACTATTAACACCAACTTAATTAACGATAATTACTTTCGGAACCGTCTCTACTCCTCAGGTAATAAAAATCCACTGAAAAATGTAAGCAAATATGGGAAGACCATTGTGAAATACGATTGAAATTTCAAGTCTAAATAATCATTTACCTGGAGGCGTGCGAGACACTTGCTTGAAACTGCATATAATAATATGCATTTTGATAAGCGAAAATCAGTGTCAGAATTTTTGACATATAGCCTAAGCCTAGATTAGAAGCTGCTTATCCTTTTTGGTATCTTCAAGTATGGGAAAAGTTCACCGAGTAAATATTTTGATTTTCAGCGCATGAGTTTTCACATTTCGTTGTATTTTAATGAAAAGAATGTTGACCACTGTTATGTCAAGAAAGCATTTTGCTGTTAAGGATATCTGTTGTGATTTTTTTAGCTGCTTGCTATTTTCAAATTTAGAGTCATGAAATAAAGCTTTTACCTGTAAAGTTAGTACGTAGGCCCACTGTAGACTTTCTTATCAAGCAACAAAGTTGTTCATTTTCAATAGAAAAGTACATATTTATGTCAAAATTTTGATCAGTATTCTTGCGCTGCTGCCTCACATACAGGCATCTGACAAAAAGAAGAAAAATTCTAGAGTCCTCAATTTCCGATTCAGACAAAGCAACACTTCAGGCGACAACAGTGAACTTTCATAATGTTGATGAACTTAGTGATGCTAATACTTGCATTAAAGCTTCAAACTGAACAGAATGGTAATCAATTTAGACTCTTTAGCGGTCAATTTAGCATTAATTCAATAGGTTGACTTTTGACAGAACAAGAAAATAGTATAGTGACAATGCCAACGTAATTGATAATGAATATGACTTCAAATTGGTGACGTCTGGTTATGACCGTGGTAACGATTAAAACTATCACGGTTACGGTCTGTAGCGCTTGAAGTTCTTCAGTTATGATCGGTTGCGGTTAAAAGGATCAGTGGTAACGGCTAATCGCGACTAAAATTTTGCAAGTAGCGATCATTATCAAGTAGTGACATGTATATTAGGGTGTGGCTGTAAACCGTAGACCGACAATTATCCTACAAAATTACTGACAAAATCAACCGACGATTGTCACCTCCGATATCCTGCGATATCCGACGAATTTGTAGGTCCTCCACCGACGGAATTCTGTAGGTCTTTGTCGGTTATCATTTCATTTATATTACAATTTTCTTAATAGTTTGTGAAGAAAATTGTTGAATATTGATTGATTTTTTGATTAGTGATTGCTTGACTTTTGGGCAATTGTGTGGCAAAACCATGATTTATTTTGACATAATTTAATTAACTACCTGCATTTTTGATAAAATTCGATAAAATTTGATAAATTCATTGATTGAACACGGCTAAGGCGAAACGTTGGATCACTTTATTGTTTTAATAGATATCTTGGTCGATGAAATTTTTCCGTTTTCTGTCAAATTTATTGCTATTCATTTTGTCCCTTTTTGTCAGTTATTGTAGGTGTTCAGTGGCAATCATCCTACAAGAACTAACAATGACCGGCAAAATAGATTTTGTGGGATAAATGTCTGTCAATTGTCGGTCAACGGTTTACAGTGTGGCTGCTCCCCCGATTTTTAGTGAACTCTAGGAAATTTCGCGTAACTTTTTTCTGTGAGTGAGGTACACTGTTTAGAACGTATTGACTAAGTTTTATAAAATCTAAGTTAGTCTAGGGGTTCCTCATTGGATTTGAAATTACTAGCAATATTCACGAAAACCATCTACTGAAATTGTTCGATATCATAGTTGTGCGTTTTATTTCTCTAACAGAGCTCAGTTTTGTTGATAATCAGATTACAAAACAACAACCCAGTTTAAGAAAAATATTAAATAGTGCATTTATCGGCATTCAGTTATAAGATTCAAAAGTGCTACATGCGCAATACAAAAGTATTATGGTACAACTAATCAAGAAGGATTCATCCTTACTGAATCAAACATCACGAATTTTACATGCTTCAATCCGAAGTTTTTCCTTCTGATTTGGCACCGTTTATCCGTCATGCTCCAACACCTTAAAATCCTCTGGCACCGTTTTTCACTCTTCGCGCTTCGGAAAAAGTCATGCGCCAACTCCTCTCCGCGGTCTGCAATGTCATTTGAAACTCTCAACGGCTTAGCTACTTCCATTCCTGACGTGTAAACATCGCCATTATGCTAGAACTTAACAGGAGTGTTAAAGAATCTCATGCTCATGCTCATAAGTTCGAAGACTTTTCACGAATCTGGCCCACACAGTGCGTGAATTTCTGCACGTTTTGGAAAGATTGATGAAAATACCGGTTTTCCAAAACCTGTCCTACGACGATTCTGATGTGAGTTAATTTTCTGAGACTAAAGAATAGAATCGGCAATGATTTTGCTTTGTGAATGAAATGCTATGATTCACCAAACATACGTCGATCAAAGAACGAAGAAGCATTTAAGACTAAATGCCGTAAATGATTTGTTATTGCCCTGTAACCAACAACATTGACAACGCTCTTGTACCCGTTCGATGAGGTATGCAAGGTCATCTAAAGGATCAGATGTGCCTCTTGGACAATTGTACCACCGAGGAATGCCTACATGAGCATAATTTTTCCTGGTGTTGAAGGATCATTCTGCTTATCAGAACACTTTCGATGGAATTGTCTGCTACATTCATCTCGTTCTATGAGTTGAGCCAGGCTTCTGGAAATCTGAATTTTCTTCATTTGATTTCAGGCAAGGCAATGTCAGTGTGAGTAATTCAGAATCGAATCTGAATGTCGATTGCTGCTCAGGAATTCGATAACGGTTTTCCGCTGTTCTACCAGAAATTGGTCGGTTCTGCTATCATGAGTGTATGGAGCTCTCATCGCTTCAAACTCTTGAAACCGATCACGGAATTCGATATTTCTGGACCGCTTGACACCTCGATTTTCAAACAATCTCCTGCTTTGGTAAGAAGAAATTCCCCGACATGCTTCCGACACGCACATCATGGCAGAGCTTTGTCTACAAGAAGTTTCTCTTGAATGACACACTAGCCGCAGGCAAGTAACCAGCGTTTTACGACACCATGGAAGAAAGATTATCCATGCAATTTCATGCTCCACGAAATCGACAGTAGATATTGAGATAAGATCCCCTGGTTTTTCTTTAGATTTTAGTGGAAGATGTGGAACACCAAGTAGCTTAACGCCACTAACTCCTGATATCAATGTCGTAAGACGGTCATCAAGCACATATCTAATAGAAGGAGTTTCCACTAGCGCACCGCCCCAGTAAATAGCAGCAGGCATCGGTGGAATCCAGTTAGACGCGATTTGTTCTGCAATTTTCTGGCATTCCCTTTCTGGAACATTTTTCTCCGTCGTACTGGGATTTTGGTCGACGCTGGCAATTGAAGCATTGCTGCTTCCCATCATGTTTATCAGGAACTCCCGCTATTCTGGATTTTTTTTGCTGATGGCATCTGTCGGCTAAATGTAAAATGTGTTTCAAAGAATTTCCTCGAATGTCGCTATTCATTCAATTGGCTTTCCACTGTCACGTCGTGATTTCGGTATCCTCATAATATCTTGCCTTTCCTGATACAAAGCTGCGACTTTCTCCACCATCTTGGTCTTCGCTAAAGGCGGAAATCCAGACTTCGGATGAATACGGGATCAATGCTTTCATCACACTATTCGCTGCAAGTCTTACTAGTCGCTTTAATCTGGAATCATCGGAAGACTGAAGACTGCTTTTAGGGGCAATGCTTTAGGTAGGACCTGCTTTTGGTGGGCAACTTTACTCCTCTGATTCGTTTGTCTTCCTGAATTGGTACTGTTTCCAAAAAGAAAAGAGATAGGTCATTGAAGTCTCTAGATGTGATTTTTCTGACGGAATTCAATTAAAGCGAATCACTTTCAAAGTCGTATAAATGATTAGAAATGACACGGAGTGTATAGGCGAAGCAAGAAATGTTCACAGACAACGCCATTTTTTTCGAGTGCAGATGGTGAACCCAACTGATCCTTTAAAAGCCACATATTAACTGCTCATGCACATGTACATTACCATATTTGAACAGTCGTCAGCGTAGAGACCTCAAATTTTGCATACATTATATTGATACCTAACCTCACTCATTAAATAGTTAGGCTGAATCCGAGAAAGTACCTAGGTGGAACAGCCACAGCCTAATGCATATATACATGCACTCATGCAGTGCTTTAATTCCAATAGTCTGACTGATTTTCCTTGGAACTCCTGTTCTGCGAATTATGGGCTGATAAAATCATCATCTTTCCGCGAAATGGCAATCGACGAGTTAGGATTCTGAAAAATGGAAAGATACTGCCTTATAACATCGGTTTCAGAATTTGACTTTACAGTGATTTTATTCTTGTCAAGAAAGAACATCGCTTAATAACTTTGATAATTTCCCACCATTTCAATATTGATATTTCTGCACTTTTCTCGAAATATAAGTCTTAGCATACTCTTTCAAATTGTAAAATAATTCTGGAGGATGATCAGATAGGCAACATCCATCACTTCTTTTATTCATTGATTTACATTTGCTGCACTGCTTGAGGTCACGCAAAAATGGTTACTCCGTATAGCTTACGTCATGGCAACAAAAAGCTAAGATTGGATGACAGCAAACTTCTTCTACAACAATAACAATTGATGAAGTTTTAATTAACAGACATCAATGCCATCAATTAGTTGTTAGAACGTAATGCACAGCAGATTAGCAGACACAAGGTTTTAATTCACTAGTCTTCTGTACCGTAGATAAGTGGACTGCGCTTAGATTTCATTAGCTTCTCTGAAACGAAAATTAATACTATTGGTATCATGCGCAACAATTTGGACATTGAAATGAAACGCTAAGTTGGAAAAGCAACTTTGGTGATGCTTGAATACCATGGAATATCTATCTTAAAAATTAATTAGTGTTGCAATTTCAGCAAAGGTCGTAGACTTGATAAAAAAGTCTTCACAAACATTAAACAAAATTAAAATCAAATTTCAAGTTCGGACGATCATGCTCATGTCATTACAGCTCGTCTCTTAAAAATGCATCATGTCAACTGTAAAATGGATAATATCGGATTCTAGTTTGTTGACCGCTTTTTGATCGCGGAATTTACATGAACCGAATTTCATGATGTCAGGGTTTACAATGGCAGCCATAAAGCGTTTTATCAAGGCTGACAAGATATTAAGCTCATCAGGATTAATAGTTAACAACTTGTTTGCCGCAGCGTTTGTGGCTTGCAAAACTTTTGAAAATTCAAAGTGAATGATCTCTGCATTGCATCATTTCGGGCTATCGATCACCCGTGAAAGCTCCAGTAGCCTGTTTTCGGTTTATCTTCATATAAATGGATGCCCAAAAATTTCCACACAAATTCTCTGATAATTGAGGCTGATTGTATTCGAAGGATTGCAAGGATACCAAGGATGATCTCATCCAAGCGAAGAGTGATCACACTTCCTCGATTCAGAGAATTCAAAGCAGCATTAGGAAGTGTGCGGTCATATTTGCTATTTCTGATTTATGTATACCTTAATTCATAGATATATTTTCGTGGTTTCATTGCAATGGTGCACTCAACTCTATAAATAATATTGTCACGCTTTCCAAGTTAACTTCGCAGAAGAAGTCACGTCCACATTGCTTACTAATTGGAAAAAAAGTCCAGACAGATCCGGGCATCGACAAAAAGTCCAAACGTCCGAATAAAATCTAGACGTCTGCTAACCCTGTGACAGTATACTTGGCGGATTGGGCTAGGTTGTGGCCGCTGCAGGTCCTAATCCGCACATCCAGGTGCATCTACGATCAATTTTGACGGGTGTCAGTTCATGATTTGGAAAAATAGATTTCTTTTCTTGTTACTTACTCGAAGATATAGGTGTACTGCATCTACTGCTGTATGGCCCCATATTTGTTTATTGACTTTAGTATTAAACTAAAATTAATTTAAGCGTGTTGAGCACATCACATTTTCGAAGGACTTCGTTAGTAAATTCGCATGGTGTTCCCTAAGCAAAAATATTTAGTAACAGCAAAAGCAAGAACACTTTTCAGTGTGAACTCCATGTTTTTATTTGGTCAGGCAGTCAATAATAAAATCAAAGTTACAGGAATTTTCGGCCTCTTGGCCCTTGTCAACTGCTGATGCCGAAAATTCCTGTAACTTTGATTTTATTATTGACTGCTTGACCAAAATAAACACGGAGCTCACACTGAAAAGTGTTCTTGCTTTTGCTCTTATCAAATGAAAAATATTTACTTTTTATCAGTTAATATACAAGTCCTGTGTTATTCCCTGGACAGCATGAGTTCTGAACGCACTGCTGCAGCCAATTACAAACCGAATGAGCCATTGCATAGTCTGGCAGTTAGAGCCAGAATCTGCAGGGAACGATTCCGAAATTGACTTTCACAAAATGATGAAAAATGTCTGCCTACTACGAATCTGCGCGTCTGCCGAGTTCTACCTGGTTCCTCTTCCTGTCAGATAGAATCAAAGAAGAACATATATAAAATGGACGCAGATTGCAGTTTTTGACAAAAATGAAGTTTTCTATGTTTTCTTGCCCAAAATGCTTGTGTTTGACAATATTGAGAAGCTTGTCAAATCTGAATGTGCCTAGCTTCACCTGCAGTCATTCCGTGTCAAAAATCATGACTCTGGGCTAAGTACTTTTCGCTTAATAATAGAAAACTTAGAAAATTTCATTTTTGCCCGTGTCATTGGATTGCCATTGGATTATTAGCATGTGTTTGACAATATTGCACAAGTTGACAAATTTGCAAAGGAAATTGCAATTTATTGAAAATATTGATAAAAATGCAATGTTTGTGAATTGAGGAAATTGTAATTTAAAACATTTAAATCGAGAAGTTATCTTGTAAATGAAAACTGCCACAAGTCGCTTTGAAATCATAAAGTCACAAAAAAGAAAAGAAGGTCGCACTGAGATCTTTCGACCTGGTCTCATCGGGGTGTGCCCACGTAATGAAGCAGATGGTAAGCACACACGTCAATGTCACAAGGAGTGCTGTTCACCATGGCAGCAAAAGCTGCGTCACAAATTCCTTTTGCTGGCAAAGAACTGGATTGTGCGCTTTGATGTACAATGCCTCCAGTATCGATAGTGCTTTTCGATCTAGCCCGTAATACAATCGGCTCTTCAAGTGCTGCAGAACATTGCACAATATGTCTAGTCACTGTTGTAAGCGGCTTGTCTGATCGGCCAACTGTGACCCCAGCAGGGTCGGTCATGCTCCCCGACACGGGTTACCAACCGTCTGCGAGTTCTACCAGTGTAGCTGTGTCCACTTGTAGATCACTTTAGAGTTCTCAGACATCGGCAAAACGTCCTTGACAGGGGCAATACACGCTTGGTAACAAACACGATCATGGGCCTCGCAACAGGAAACACAGAACACACTCTTTAAACCTCAGAGCGAATCAAACATGAAGTTTGGTCCCCATAAAGTGGAAGCTTCATAAAAACAACCTTCTTTTCAGGGCCAAAAGGAGGAGCTTTGTCAGGCAAGGCAGTCACTTTATACTTGTCAATAAATTCGAGAGGATAGCCATTTTTTAACAAAGTATTCCTAAAAACACTCATCCTCCAAACATTCAGCTGACCAAACACGTTAAGTCCGATGAAACAGATACTTAACAACATTCCTTTTGTACTGCAACGGTACAAAATTGTGAAAGTTAGTAAGGACTTAAGAAGGCTTTCGCACTTTGACTTATGAATGATTTCGAAATGACTTGTGGCATTTTTAATTTACAAAATTGTCATGTTTTTCTGTTTAATTACAATTATTATTATAACTTTCATAGTAAATTGCAATTTATTCTTATTCCAACATACATTTAAAGAAGTTAACATCTATTGAATTAACCCTGTCTGATGAAATTTTCTTTGTCAAGTTACTTAATTTGTTACCCAGATTTTCTATTACTCTGACATCGCATAGCCTGATCGCTTGAAGTCAACAGTAATTGATTCTCATTGAAGACCTATCATTCGATACTTGTGCAAATGTTGAGCTTGAAGTGGATATTCAGTACGAATATATACCAATCAGATTTTGTGTTCGAATTCGGTTCCTTAATTTTCACAACTCATTCGTTGATGTCTTTATGGAAAGGACTTTACATAATGATACCTGAATTAAATACACCAAGTGTTGTGAAAGTTCACCAATTCTCAAGAAGAAATCACACGCGTTTGCACATGTATAAATATGTTTATGTTGCATTATAATCATTAGGTAGACTAGCAACTCAGCAATAATTAAATCCCCTTTGTGTATACAGTTTCGATTTTACTAAATTAACTCGAATGAGACCCAGCCAAAGGACCCAGCATACTTACTCTATGCCAGTATCACATGTGATATGCAAATTTTTACACATTTGGAGAAATTTTGGATTTGTCGACTAATCGTGATCGCAAAGCAGTAGGAATAATAGCATTTTACAAATCCTTCGTGTCATGTCAACATGTGTGGAGAGGCAATATAGTTTGTTAAACAAGCAATCCAGTGAGTTATACATAACTTTAATAAGAGCACTTTCTTGAGCGTGATCATATCACAAGCTATAACCTGCCACTGGAAGAGCAAAATAAAATAACCTTTGACAATGATCACAATCAACCGCAGGAACGGAATCTCCGCAAAAAACTGAATATTTTCATATTAAAATTTTCACATCATACAGATGTTTGTTTGAGTCGACACTCTACTTGCATATACTTACTCTGTGATTATAATTAACATGTAATTTGCGAATTATAAATGCGTTTCATTGATAAAATTGCAAATGATTTACTAAATATTGTGGTAAAATATTGATGAAACTTAAGTTTATAGGGCACAATTATCAAAAAACTTCAAAATTATCTTATCCAAAGATATTTAATATTATAAATGTCTAGATTGGAAATAGATGTGTTTTTACCTTGTGTGCAACGAAACCAGTGAAAATCAGCTGATATTGCATGAATTTGAAAATATTTGTAGGCGAGCAACAAATATTCCTTATCATTGCCTCTTTTTAGTAATTCCAGAACTAGAGCGCATTCAAGAAATTTTTGTATATGTCTAAATGCAGCGTCCAAATTGCAACAAATAATAGTCTATTCTACTTTCTCAGATGTTTTGCAAAACGCAGTTGTAAATAAGAGCATCCTGTTGATACAATTCCTTCAATTCGACTTCATTGCATTATTTTATGTCAGTTGATTATTAAATCTGATGAGCGCAAGTTATATAGTAATAATAATAATAATAATAATGCTATATTTCAAATACTACATAGCGGTATTTGACAATAAACAAACTCGCAGCAATTCAAGAAAATGGTGAAAATCTTACAAATGACTGACTGTACAATCTTGATTTACGACGTAAAGGAAGTAAAGCTCTAGAATGTCTGGTGTTACAGGTTTCAGAGCGAATTTCAAAGAATTCGCTGAGAGGGTGTACTTCAATATTCTTGGAAACTTTCGTTATCAGTTTGATGCACGATTCGTCCAGTCTATTCCTCAGAGGAAGAACATTTTTGATATTGGCCCATCTGGCGGCAAGGCGATCAATTCGTTCGATCTTAGCGAAGTATTTCATAGGCAAATCACATTTCACTGGCCAGCAAAAATTCAAATGACACATTACGAGGCCGTTGTAGGCTCGCCAGATAACATTACAGGTATTACAATTCACTTTCAACCTTTTTACACAGGAAAGACTCCTACACATTTTTTTGTATAAGAAGTTGAATTAAACATCCCATTTCAAATCATCCGTGAAGTAAAATGAAAGTAGCACAAATGAAAACCACTTGTTTCATTCTTAGATAAAAGCAGAGTGAAGCTCACTTACAATTCACCAAATACATGATTAAATGACTTTTCTGAACAGAAAAATGAACCGCGTCTTTACTTTTGATCTGCAGATTGTTTCTTTTGTAGTAATAGTACGAAGCCTGGCTGTAGTTGTACATGTATATCGTTGCTGTGCCCACCGTTGCCCGGCCACGCCACACGCGATTGCCAAGCTTGGCAATAATCTAACGTGTAAATGTAATTTTGCGGTAAGAAATTACATGATACAACAGAAAAAATTATATGAATTATCAGAAAATTTGATATAAAATTGGCTAAAGCAAATAAAAACAACATATATTACGTATGTTATACAATGCACATTGACAACCACAACAGCTTTGACATTGACAGATATCCGATGATCGATTCCACTTGGACATAAAATGCCCTAAGTTAATTGTTTGCAATACATAGACCCATATTGTAGTTTGAGCCTTGTGAATAACTCGAAGAGCGTTGTTGACATGGCTGAGCCTTATTAATAGCCAATTCCTCAGTGTAATATTCGGATTCCCACTGATATTGTTAATAGTCATGAATTCTACAGGGATCTGAGTGTTTATCAATTGATACCCCATCAGTCTTCATGTGAATATTTTTTCTTCCAAATTGATAGTACTGCATTAAATTGCCGTATTACCGCTCTCATCTTCAACAGTTTTTTTCAGAGAAACTACTGAATGAATATTCTTGAAACTTATCGTATAATATCAGTGAATTATGCTTTATATCATGTGCCATTTCGAAGGCTTTTTGTCGCATTGCACATCGCACAGTCGACAAAACAGCAATTTCTCACCATTGCCGTAATGCTTTTTTGCCACGATAAGGACCGCACTAAAATGGGTTCAAATTTAGTCATCTATTTCTCATCCAGCCCTTTTAAACAATTAAATATCTTTGATCTTATCCTAAAATAGAAGAAGTTGTAGTAGGCATAGACAAAATTGATAGAATTACAACTCACACAGTTTGTATATTTCTCAATTAAAATTGCAATTTGCTGCAATGAATTGCAATAAATTACCCTACATTAATTGTAATTTTATCGAAATTTTGTCAACTAGTGTAGTAGGCACGTGGTGTAATTCATTCTGAAAAGTGTCATTTTCAACCTCGTTTCATATAGAAACTCGTTCTGGCTTCCGGACTGTGTGGTTCTTGTCAATAATAAGGCCCTTCATTGATAACGTTCGTAAGACTGCAACCAAACAATCAATAGGAATCATAAGTCCACATATGGCAGTCCTTATAAGCAGATAGTGATAACAGTGATAAACAACGCAATGAAAACAGTGACAATTATCGGAAACAATGACTCAAATACTTTGAGAAAAGAGATCTATCATTTGTGACCTACATGTACGTGTATGTTAAACCGTCAGGTAATGCTCACCACAGACATCCTACTAAGCTATTCATATCCCTCGATTAAGATTTTGACAAATGAGCAGTATTCCGTCTAAAGCAAGAAAAATTGAGGAAGGTGGAAATACCACAAATGCACACAAAACAGATATATGTTCTCCACACTTACGTTTCCGATGGTCAACCGATTAGGCTTTTGATAAAAGGTCGAGAATTGAATTCAAACTTGTCATTTGCTAAAGCTAATAAAACAAGTATTTGAAAGTATGACAAATCTAAGGGTGAACAGTGGCGAAATAATACACAACACCGATAATGAGAATCCAGCTAATCTCCGGCATTGACATCCTGAGGTAGTAAATTGCTCACTAGACCACAAATTTCGCTCGCAATATTACTCTGTTGGTGAAACTCAATCCCGAGATGGAACATATCCCGGAATTGAGCTGTCCAGGAAGATTGGCCACAGGTGTTGTTCACAGCATTGGCTATACATGTTGTATTATTCACATTTACTGTATTATACTGTTTTACACTGTATTTACTGTATTCACATGCATTGTATTATTCACATTGTGCTTGCGGTAATAAGGCATATAAAATATTCTTCGATCCCACAATCTCGAGATTAGGATTTTCCAGAATTTTGGATACCTAGCTGTAAGTTTAATTCATGGGGCAAATAGTATTTTAATTACCTTGCCATTTTACTTCAGGGGCAGCTGGCATGCTCATCTTTCGTCAATCTCGATTCTAAGGTACAGCTACATATCCCGAATACCGGGTTCAGCGAAGGCTGGGGTTTTGTAGGCCGGCTTTAATACCGGGTCTTAATTCTACCAACCCCAACCCAGAATTTCGGGTTCCGGATTGACTTCTAAGGCCATAGATACTTAGGCGTTGAAGGGTTATTACTAATTGATCCGAAACTTCATTTGGGATCGGAATTTATTTCCTTCAACCTATGTGAGTAGGGATTTCAATCCCGGGGACCGGTGCGGCAACTCTCGACGTTTCCATTATCAATTTATGCTTAAAGCGGAACATACTTTGAGTCCTGTCAATCCTGACACTTTTGTTAGTAGATTTATTTTTTGGCAATTCCGAGTTACTGCAAATCCCACATTCAGGTAGACCTATCTCATACTTTGGTAAGCTTTGGTCCCAGTGATTTCATAATTCAAATGCACCAATTATGAGAAAGAAGAAAACCAGGTATGGCCGACATGTTTCATTTACTCTTCAGTAAACATCATCAGGGCAGAAATTTTAAAGCTATGTACAATCGGATTGAAATACTAAAATGACAGCAAGATAAAAATCAATAGATACAACAAGAGCAGTGATTGGCTGCCTATGTATATTGTCTCTTGCCTGTTTATAAAACCATGAAGACTAGCGATATTTTCCCGAATAAGGACAAAGTGCCAATGGGTCTCTCCTCTAACATTATCTATAAATTTCAATGTGAGCAGTGCAGTTGCTGCTACATTGGCGAGATTCGGAGGCACTTGTTCACTCGCATTCGTGAACATATCAGCGGTAGTCCGACCCTTACTGAAATCACTAAGCATGTGCACGCCGTTTCATCTGTTAATTTCTCAATTTTGTGTCGCACTGTCAATACCAAAATTGCTGAAACTTTGGCCATCAAAGTGAACAAACAGACGATATTGAATGAACATGCAACCTCGATCGCACTACGAATCTTTGCTACATAGGCAGCCAATCACTGCTCTTGTTGTATCCATTGATTTTTATCTTGCTGTCATTTTAGTATTTCAATCCGATTGTACATAGCTTTAAAATTTCTGCCCTGATGATGTTTACTGAAGAGTAAATGAAACATGTCGGCCATACCTGGTTTTCTTCTTTCTCATAATTGGTGCATTTGAATTATGCTATCTCATACTATTTACATGCATCTATGGTTTGGAAAAGTATTTTGTGATCTGCTTCCCAGATCCCAATTACTTGATCAATTCGTCAATTAAGCGGGATGGAAATGTGATGACACAGTAAAACCTTTCTTTCGGACCATCTCTATAATTATTATTATTTTATTTTATTACACCCATAAGTGCATAAAGCACCGATGCAAAGCAAGCTTACAACATGTAGGTGTACAAAGTAAAGTCGACAAATTCATTGATGATCATATATATAGGTTGAACCATTTTGCGTCCTTCTTTGAAGAAACAAAGTAATGATTTGACCTCTAAGTAATCTACCGCATCAGAGACGGGATCGAATCAACAAGTACCAAGACAGACTGCTGACCACCGTCTAAATAAATGCATGTTTAACTTAATAATAATTTCGGTAATGAAAAACTTGTTGCATATTTTCCAAGATAATATTTATAAGAAAATTAATAGCCTACACATCTTAATAGATCATGTTTTCCATTGTTATCCTGTCACAAAAAGTCTAAACTTACAATTGATCAAACTTGAAAAACTATATGGATTACCTCCACATTTGGACCATTTTAATGTGTCGCGTATGTGGTCCACCTATGTAGGTTACACTACAAGTAAACGAAGTTTTTAGTAATTCTGCTTTTAGGCACGGCATTCGGCGCAACATGACTTCTCGCCCGCCAAAATTACTCAGTAAATGCCACTAAACGATTACTCACCCGCCAATGTGTAACATAAAAAGCAATCATTCAAATGCCAAAAGACATGATGTATTAGGTCGAAAAAATGAACAGTATGTACTTACATAGGATGCCTCTGTGAAATGTTTTCAATTAAATTCATAAATCCTGAAGAGTTAAGTCAAAATACCTAAAGTTCATGGTAAACGATGTAATAAATGGCATACGAACAAATGAATCGATCACATACATGTATTTAAGGAAGCTAAAACACACACAGACGCCTAGCAGAGCGCTCATACATCACAAACAGATGCAGCGGCGGCGGGCGAGTATTCATTCAGTGGCACTTACTGAATAATTTTGGCCGGCGAGAAGTCATGTTGCGTCCAGCATTCATCAAAGTCAGACGTAAATGAACTTATATTGTTAAAGCATGAAAGAAACTGAATCATGATGCAAGCAAATAAAATGTAACACGTTAAAACAGGGCAGCTCTCTAGTGTGAAAAATAAAACTGGCAAGCTGGTGCGATCAAATAAAACCCTGGATCTCGGTGTTAAATCTCTTTACTTGAAGATATTTGAATAGTTGCTTTTCATAATAGTTATGTTGTTGCGACTTTCAAAGTAGGGCATGCAGCGGCGAACTCTGCAGTCTCATGACAATCTTTCTAACATAGTTGTCTGTCAGCGTAGACAGCATTGTAGAAACAAACATTGATTATTTATTGAAAAAGATGCAAATTTACTTCTCAAAAATGAAAGTGGACATGCGTTTGTTTCAACATCTTTCTCCTAAATGTATGACACCATATACTATCATCCACAATATGATAACATTTTCCCAACATGCTTCCATTGGTAATTGTGTGATTATATTGGCATTTATCAGTATGCAGTTCCCATGCAGAGCTTGACTAGCAGATGGTGACAGAGTCCAATGGAAAGTTAAATGACCGAAAAGTCATTTAGATCTTATTACACTGAATAAATCTTGGACTTCAGTTAATAAATATCAGTATTAAACGGATCATCATCTCCCGAGAATCCGATTGTTTGACTTCTAAAATGTCAAGTCTCAAAAAAGGCTCGTAGACTTTTACAGAAAATATTTGCTTATTTGTTGTTTTTATAAACAGTATAATATCAATACAAATGCACCGAATCGAATGATGCACACACATTACAACTAGCTCCTTTAGCAAAGTTTGTTTACTCAATGAATACTTAGCACCTCTAAAATTTAAAACAATAATGACTAAATTACAAGGCGTAGACAAGAGCATTCAGCATGACTGTGTGACTGTACAACTCATAGATAGCTCATATGCATGTATGTAGCAATGCACTTTTACTGCTCTGCCAAAAGTCGGAAAATCAGAGAAGAAACGGAAATATATCTCTGACTGAAAGCGTGTTCCGTTGCATTTCTTTTAATTGTACTACAGAGAGGTAATTGTAAATGCGCAATTACCTCTCTATTCCATTCTATTGTAGCTGTTCTTAGTGTTTACTTGATCATTTTAATTTGTGTATAGACTTCATTTTGCTGATTTGACTGCCCCGATGATGCATCAATAAACGAAACGAAATCAATCGACTCGACGATGAATCAAGTGTTCTGCAATTTATTAATTTTTGGTCGTACAGCGTGCAATGAAATATATCTCATATGGCATTATCAACATTATTGGGGGGCTTTGATTGTACGTCCACGAGTTCATTTGGTCTGCGATCATTGGTCTTCGAAATGCTCTGAACAACACGAAGAAGGAAAAAGCACCCGGTCCGTCCGATGTTGTCAATGAAATGTTCTTGCACAGCCTGGACGTATCAGTGAAATGGTTATCAGAGCTGTTTAACGAAGTTCTGCAAGTTGATGATATCCATCATGATTGGTGCAGTAGTGTGCTCATTCCTCTGTACAAGGGTAAAGGAGATCCTCTGCAATGCGAATCCTACAGAGCAATAAAGCTGTTGGATCATGCCATGAAGGTGTTCGAAAGAGTACTGGAGAAGAGACTGCGCTCTCAAATAGAGCTTGATCAAATGCAGTTCGGCTTTATGCCTGGTAGAGGTACTACTGATCCCATCTTTATAACCCGACAGGTCATAGAGAAGTATCGTGCTAAGCAAAAGAAGATGCTCCTAGAAATCGACCAATTTTAGGAAAAATCAGGATCCTAAAAATGCACTAAATCGCATGATGTCCTACCAGGGCCTACTTATTTTTGTTTCATTTGAAATTTCGAACTTTGAGTAGGTGGTCTAAATCAAAGGTTAATCTTTCTAAAGTTAGGGTTAGGATTCGTTTAGGACGAACAAAAGGCATATTGCAATTAGATAATTTTAATGAATTCACTATAGGGCCTAATTCATAGCAAGCAGTAATTCAACACCAAAAGCTTTGAGCAAAAATTTTTGAAATTATTTTTGTGTCGGCTGTATTCTCAAATTCACGTTTTCGTGTTTTAAGCCAATTCGCATCAAAATCCGGCCATTGGGATCAATATCTTGACTACACCTCAATTAGCTTTAGATTAATTTAGCTCAATCAGCCGGTCATCGAAATCACAACGTTGATGATTGCATGTACTGTATATTGAATTGGGAAGAGCAGACATACTCGTATGTTGTACGTGAATGGTATGCTTTATCTTCGTCAAATTTTATAACTTTAGCCAGAATTCCGATAATTTGTCAAAATCCCAATCGTGGATGTCCGATATATCAATACAATACGCGATGCAGAGGATTCCGAACTAGTTCGATGTAGCAGATTTTAGAGAATACTTGAGTGACATTTGTGACTTCCCCAAGTGATAGGCGCTATCGATGATGACAAGATTCGTGATCAGCAAGCAGGGAAATTCAGCGTACTTATGGGCTATTAGCTAGCGTTTTCAAATTTGTCTAAATGTCCGGCTGTATTGATGAATCAATCGTCACAAAACCTAAGATAAGCGCACTATACTTTCCACATTCTTAACATTGCATATCGAACGAGTGCTTTTTGATTATTGAGTTGCATCCTCAGTTGAAATATGGGAACAATCCTGAATAGCTCCCGTTTCACCAAGTATCAGGAATCATCAGCAGGCCTAGTTTACATCTCTTAACATCGACACAGCTCCCTATTTAAAGGGAAAACTTTTAAGCAATTTAAATTTACTTTCAACAGGGAGTTGTATCGATGTTGAGAGGCATAGAGTAAGTATGTTAGGTAGAGTGGTAACTCCGCATTTATTAAATTCCCAATGTGTATGCACTTTCGATTTTATTAAATGAACTCAAGGGAAATACACGTGTCATTGTCACCAAATGTGAAATATGCAACTTCTTGCAGTTTTACAGAAACTACAACGGGATTGACTGATCATGATTGTAATGCAGAAGGAATGATGGTATTTCACAGATTCTCATGACAGCTTTGGAGATATGATGTTTGCTAAATTAGCAACTCGATGGGCTCCTGCTACTTTCATGCTCAACCTCAAGAGTGCTTTCCTAAGCGTGATCATATCACAGGCAACCTGCCACTGGTACAGCAAAATCACAAAAATCACACAACCAAAGACAATGATTTCAATTAACTTTGAAAGATGCAAATGGGTCCACATCACTATTCAGATTCAGGAAATGAAACATGAATTTAGTGAATCATAAAATCATGCCGGTGAAAATTGAATTGAAAGCTTGAAAGTTCAGCCAAGAAAGCACAGTAATATCGCGACTTTTTCATGAAGACTTGCATCATAATACAATTCATGAAATTCCCTTGATAATCAGCTTGATTTCCGCTTAGGTAGGATGCTTATTAGCAAATATTCATTCCTTTTGATATCCAACTTGTTTCATACTACTTATATAGGAGAGTCATCCTGGTTGTATATAAATTGGCAAAATTTTTTCAAAAGTACTCAAATAATTTTTTGGACCACGGGAGCGTAATCTCCACAAAAAACTGAATCTTTTCATATAAAAATTTTCACTGTATACAGACACTTTTTTGAGTCGACACTCTACCTATATATCCCTACTCTATGTTGAGAGCAGGGATGCGGAGTCGGAGTCAGAGTCCTGTCTGGACTCAGAAATGATAGGACTCCAGACTCCGGCCTATAACTAGACCCGAAACATAATACAAACAAATTATATATTCTCGTGTATAGCTGTCATTGTCTTGATGCCAACTTTCTCCGTCAAACAAAAGTACAGAGACAGCAGTGCATGCAAAGCTTGCAATAGTTGAGGGAATGAACCATGATAGTGAAAAAAGGATTGTCTTTTCACTCGGTGATTTAGTAGAGAAGACAAGCCTTCCTAGCCTCGATCACTCCTACGCACCTAAGGTCACATCAGAGACAAAAATGAAATACTAGTTTGTTTGAGAACATTACCTCTTACCCTCACGTTAATCCTATGTGATGACTCCTCTAAAGCGCATATTAAAATCAAAAGTGTACTCATATTTTTTAGAGAAGGATGGGGGATTTTCCTGCCTGGTAGAGACTGGAGAAAAATCGTGTAAAGCATAGATCAGGGAGGAGCCGAGTCGTATGCATCCAACTTAAAGCGACATTTGATAAACTTTCATCGAAAATGATTGATGATTGGTACAGCAATGATCACTAAAGATAGGCTCAGGTAATCCTATATTGATCTATGATGCAAGTTACCAGTTTTTTCAAAAAAGGCTTTATATACTTGACACCCGGAGTCGGAGTCCTATCAAAAGCCGGAGTCCTATCAATCCCCGGAGTCGGAGTCCTATGAAAATGATAGGACTCCGCATCCATGGTTGAGAGGTGTGAATTATATTAATGCTGTTGATGATTCCTGCTATGATATTGGATGAAATGTAAGCCGCAGTGTTCCCAGGTCTGTACCTATTTTTCAATTGAGGATGCAACTCAGTGTTTTTAATTATTCTATTTACTTTGTGCTTGCAAAAAGCAGCATTTGTTAATTATTACAGGCACACTAGCCTAAGCGACTTGTCAGTAGTGTGTTTTGAGTGATATTTAAATCGAACAATTTCGAAATTTCACTAATTTGATAATTGCAATTCTGATAATGAACAAGGCAATCTGAAACAAAAGATACTTGAATTTGAAATACGAGTTTGCCACGAGAAAAATGCCAATGAGACGAAAACGGAGAGAGAATGCACACACGAGTACATAATGTGTCGAACAGACGAAGTCAGATCAAGTTGCTGACAGCATTACACTTGAAGTTATCACCTCTAATTCAAAAAGTAGGCCTATTTGTTCGATGATAATACTTCGCAAGCTGAAAGAAAGTTCCTCAACTACGCATGCCTGAGGTTTTGTAACGATTGCTTCATTTTTGTGGACTAAATACAAATTTGAAAACGGAGGTGGAATGTCCCATAAGTACCAGATCCAGTAGAAAAATCTAATTTAAAGTCTATAATCCGACAATAATTCTTCTTTTGCAACTAAACTCAAGCAGTTTTTAACCAAGTGTGCGATTTATTCCATCTTTGAGATCAGTGGTAATTTCTCCGTACCTGCGCATCCTCAAAAATAATTTTCCAACAATTATAAAAATGAAAAGTGTCATCATTAATCTAAATTCGATAGCTTCTCGTGACAGCTGTGCACAGCTTTCCGTCTCAAAGTCAGACGCTCAACCTCATTGAACAGTTTTGCAGCATGTGCTCGAATCACAGCTGATGTTCAGACGGAAGTAATGGACACCATAAAATTCAAAAAAATAGTATCTTTAAAAACGACATAAATTCATGAATTTGAACCCTTTTTCAGGTTTTTAAGACCTAAATACATGAATTTAGTCCATTCAAAAAGTACCATTTTTTCAAAAAATGGTATTTTTAAAAACGACATAAATTCATGAATTTGAACCCTTTTTCAGGTTATGAAGACCTAAATTCATAAATTTAAGCGTTTTTAAAAATACCCAATTTTTCAAATTTTTCAAAATCTCAAAATTTGAGAATTACAATTTTCATCCTTAAAATCATGACCGTTCCAGGACACCGAAAATCATAAAAGTTGAGAATTTCAAATTCATGAATTCTATCCATCTTTCAGGTTTTTAAAATATGAGATAACTAAAATTATGTGACTAAAAATATTTCTTTAAGAATGTAACACAATCTCTCACAATGCCTGTTATTGTTACTGCTTTGCACTCTGATGAACCTCCCAATTGTAGGGAACAGCTGATACCCGCATGCTTCTGGCATTCCTGAACCATTGAATTACAGAACAAGCAGCTGTTACCCGTATTAAAGATTAAAATGACGTGGAATATATTGCAGCATGTAGGAAGTAAGACTTCATTTTACAATTCCATTAATCATAACTAGTGACTGTTTTCTTTCTTCATTGCAAAATGCCAAAACGTACTGCCGCGGAAGCTTTTTCGTTTTACATGCCGATTTTACTAAACTTAATTAAAGAAGAGCACAAAGAAACTACGAATAAATACTTTGAAGAGTGGAAGTTAGAAATTCAATCGAAAACAAGTGGAGGATATTACAGTGAAAATAGAACAGTATCTGACCACTACTACAATTCCTCAGTTCAATGTTACAAAAGAACATTTCATTACCATCGAGGATAGTGCTACTATGATTTCAAAACTGATTGCATGTGATAAAGTACACCATGGGTCGTTGCTGAGAAGTGCTGCTTATCAAGGTTATGGATTTAAAAGAATTCTGGAATTGAGTGACAATAAAAAGAACAGATTTGTGGCAAACTTGGAACTATTTAGAATTTCCTATAAAGTAAGTTATTGTTATTTCTTAATGAACTTATCAGATCTAATTCTACCACACGTATTATTTTTAAATTCATCAATGCCCATTAGTTTTGTTAGAAAACATTTTAAAGAAATCAAAATTTATATAGAAAAATTGAATCAACCGTCAACTATAGAAGAAATGAGGTTTGGTTCCCAAGATGAATGAACATTAACTGTGTTGTTTCACTTTTTAAGATATGTGCAATGTACATACATATTTGATGCATACATATTTATGAAGACTTCTTATATTTTGAAATGTAGTTAAATTTTCTTTTGTTCTCCAGTCTCATGGTAGTAGACTGACATTGTACAATTGTATGATAAGATTGATTGTTGTATTATTATATTTGATATTTAAGAATGATTCATGGAACTTAGTAGTAACACATTTTGGATTATTTTGAAATGTAATTAAATTTTCTTTTGTTCTCCAGTCTACTGATAGTAGACTGCTATTGTACAATTGTGTGATAAGATTGATTGTTGTATTATTATATTTGATGCAAAATACACTGCCGTTGTTTTTATTTTTCTGTACAAGAAGTAGACATTATTACAGTTATTGGAATTTATTTCATTTAAAATGAATGATGAAAATCCGACAGTTATACTGAGTAATAAAGGTGATATATTACCTCAGGTTAATGACATGACTGTTTTTAAAATTATACGACAAACAAACAACTACGAATTTCGATTTAAATAGAATTTCAGAAGATTGTATTCAAAATATCTATTCAAAATATTTCTTTAAAAATGGATGAAAGAAAAATGGATGAAACCTCAACGATGAAGAAAATGGAAGAAACCGCAAGAATTTATCCTTCGTTATCATATGAACGTAGTTCTACTTTAATGGACATTGAAAAGATTAACATTGAAAAAATGAACAAAGAAAAACACAAAGATAGAGTTAGGTATATGAAAGATAAGGAATCTCAATTATTATTAAGATGAGAGCATTATAATAAATTAAGAAAGAGATGGTCTAATGTTAAGAATGTGACATAAGGCGTTGGAGCATGTTTAACAATAAGTTTGGGTGCTTTAACAATTGTTATATCTTCAGGTGTTTTATTAATTCCTGTTGTTGCTACAGCTTTAACAGGTACGGGTGTTTTTGCAACTTCACTTGTTACAATGTTAGATAAATCTTTAATAACTAAGAAACGAAAATCATTAAAAACTAAGCATTTACATATTAAAGAAGTTTATGACAAATTACACTACTACTTTCAAAGAGTATGTGATGATAATGTTATTACGTTAGATGAGATTGAAAAATTTGATCAAATAGCTAATGAAGCTAATAAAATATCATTTCAATTACAGTCAGAAAAAGTTGGTGATAAGAATAAAAAGGATGATAAAACTTTTAGTGATGGTAAAATTTCTAATGATGAAAATGATAAAATTTTTTTAGAAGAACTAAAAACTTTATTAGACAAAACTTTATTAAACAAATCTTTAGACGAGAAAACTTTAAACGAAAAGATGTCAGACAACAAAGCAATAAAAAAATAATTTGTTCAGTAAAATGTTTTTGCTGTATTCCAATGTTACCACAAAATTCAAATATTATATTTGAAAATAGGGTAAAATTAAAGCTGATAATCTAAAAAGAATTAGACAATTAGACGAGTTAATAAAAAAAAAGAAATATTATGAAAGAAAATCATCTTCAACATAGAATGATAAAAGCTGGTATTCAATCTGATATGTTTGAAAAAATGCAGCAAACCGAACAAGTAAAAACTGATTTTGAAAAAACTATGAAACCATTTAAAACTCTTGAAAAAGAACTTACAAATAATGATAAACAAATTGATATAACAGATCCAGAGCACAAAACTATATTAGATGACTATGGATTACTAGAATCAAACATTAATAAGAAATTACCAAAATCTATGCAATTTGAACATTCTATTTCATTTATAGATGGAAAAACAATACCTAGATTTTATCTCGGACAAAAAGAAATATTACCACAACCTTTTCGAGGCTTAATTTTTTCACCAGATAAATCTCTTTTTAGTTTAGATAGAAATTTTGTTGATCTTTTAAGAGGAGCAGATTTACATAATTATGCTGTAGAAGATCTCATAAAATATAAAGCTATGTTATATAGAGTTGGTGCAGTAAAATCTCTTAGACGTTATAAACAATTAGAAAATTTATTATCAACGGGAGTTAAAGTAGGGAAAGGTTTTAAAACAGAAACAACTGTATTTTTACCAGATGATCCACAAGAATTACTAAATAGATTAAATATTTTAATATCGGCAATAAAAGAAGGACATAATTCTAGTTTCAATGAAATTCATGCTATATTGAAAAGACTGCTGGAAAAGAAGATTCTAAATGAAGAGGATTATAAAAGTATAACGGGACATCTCTGATGTCTTTAAGGGCTTCGCCCGTAGCTGAAATATGTTGTTTCTAATTTTTATCTATGATTTTTATTTATGATTTTTATCTATGATTTTTATCTACGATTTTTATCTATAATATTTATTTAAATGTTTTAGTTAAAAAATGTCTTCGAGAGAATTATCATCAGTAGATTTTGACAAAATTAATAATCATTTAGAAAATTTGACAGAGATTTTGGGTTCATCAAAATTTAGTACGACGTTAAAAATTATAACAACTACTTCATCACACACTTGTAATTTAGAACCCATTCTACATTTGGAACAAAATAAAAATTATCAAATTGCATTGACTAGTTTCTCCACATTTAACACTATTCAAAACGTTATCAAAGATGTGAATGATCAATTTAGATATTCTACTGATAAAGGCAAAACATGGAAAATACAAACTTTTCTTCCTGGTTCTTACGAAGTTGAATCAATATCAAATGAAATTAAGAGAAATTTAGGTATACCATTTAAAGATAAGAAACAATTACATTTTGCAATTGAACCGGCAGTTAATAAAGTTTCTCTTACTTTAGACGAAAATCATCAAGTAGATTTTAATCATGATAGATCATTGTCAAAGCTATTAGGATTTAATAAACAAACCTATAGTCAAGGTTATCATTTAGGTGAGAAGATTCCAAAAATAACTGAAATAAATTCAATTGTTGTACATTGTGACATTATTGAAGGAGGATATATAAATGGTAAATTGTCAAATTTAATATTCAGTTTTCCAGCTTTTACTGTACCCATTGGTTATAGATTAAATGTAATTCCACAAACATTAATATATTTCCCTATTACAAGAAAAACTATTAACAACATTAACATTAGAATCACTGATGAAAAAGGACAAGAAATAAATTTTGGAGGTGAAGAGATTATGATAGATCTTTTGGTTCGGGAGGTATAAACTCCCGTTCGAGAGGTATAAACTCCCACGCGAAGCTAGAGAAGTTTAATTTTCTTCTTCTTATTATTCTTCTTCTTAAGAAACAAAAAATAAAAAAATTAAAAATAAAATTTTTTTATTAAAAAATGAGTGAAGTACTACCATTAAATAAAAAAAACTCAAATTTAATCATCATCCAAATTTATCTAATAAAGTTTTATCAGTTATTTGTAGAAGATCAGGTTGTGGAAAAACATATCTATGATTTAAAATTTTAACGACTCCAAATTTTTTGGATTATAACAATCTTATAATTTATACAACAACAGCAGAACAACCCGTCTATCAATTTTTAAAATATGGATTTGAAAATAGTCTTTAAAAAACAGCAATTGCTTCATTATTCAAAGAATATGAAAAATCTGAAGATGAAGAAGAAATAAGTTCGTGGTGTGAAGAAGCAGCAAAAAATAGTCAGTTAGTAGAATCCAATAAAAATAAGCATATAAAGATACAATTAATAGATGATAGTGGTAATATGCAAGATCCTAGTAAACTAGATAAAACAATGAAACATTGTGTAATTTTTGTTGATTGTGTTAATGATAGAAATCAGTCAGTTCAGAGAAATTATTTCACAAGAGGTAGACATAATAACTGTAGTGTATTCTATTTAACACAAAGTATGTATTCATTAGATGGAAGTGTTATTAGAAAGAATGCAAATATACTTATACTATTTGAAATAAATGCAAGAAACTTAAGTGATTTGTTAAGAGATTTATGCGTAAGAAATAAAGATGGATTTAAACAATCGTGTAACAATGCTTGGTCAAAAGATTACGGATTTATCACAATTAATATTTATAAAAAAATTCATGATAAAGTTATCGAACAATTGTTCTCTGACTGAAAGTCGATAGAAGATTTAATTACTGAGTAATAAAAAATTTTTATACTGAGTAATAAATAGTAAAATTTTTATTCTAGACTGATTTAAATAATAAAAAATTTTTTTCTAGACTGATTTAAATAATAAAAATTTTTTTCTAGACGGATTTAAATAATAATAAATAAACTTTAAAAAGGTGAAGTAGTTATTCCATCAGGTAACATTTTTCTTTTATCATCAAATGGATCTAATGTTAATTTATGTTCTTCTTTTAAATACATTTTATGTTTCTTTGAATTAAGTCTATAATTACATGCTGTTTTTATTTCATTATTAAATAATGAATTTTTATAATCTTGAAATGTTATTTGATTAACCACTGATGCCTTTGAAATTCCTTTTAATGTTTTATGTGTTTTAATATTATTAGTTGTGTTATAACAGTAACATTTAGATTTTAAAAATATAGCTTCTGTTATGAAATCTCCATTTCCTTCTAGTTCATCTTTTACTTTACATAATTCTGAAGGATGAATGATATCTTTTATTTTATTAATTTCTTCATCAAGTGAAGAATTATACGGTATTGTTAATTCTAAGAAAACAGAATCGGTGTCTGTAAAGTGTAATTTATAGTTTTTGCCATAAGCAGGTGCTAAATAATCATATATAAATCTATACATAAATAGATTAGCTAATTCTAATATAGTGAATCCAATAAAATTAAACTTATCATGTTTTACGCTAATTCGACGTAAGTGTACAGCACATAGTTCATCACTAAATCTAGTATTTCTTTTATATGTAGGTTTCCTTGTTAAATTTTGAAACCTATCTTTATCATAAACTATTTCAATATTTTGTCTATTACGCACATTTTCTAAAGTCTTACCATAAAATGCATTATTCATTAATTTGAAGAACACGTTTCCAAAATCATCTTTATTTCTTTTAGCTATTTTACGTTTTTCAATATTGAACTCTATATAATCTTTTAACCACCTAGATTTTCTATGCACTAGTTTCCAGTGAATTTTTAAAAGAATCATTCCATGATCTAAATACCAATCTAGCATTCTTCCTTCAACAACATACTTTCTTTTATTACTTTGTGTTAACATAAGTTTTTTTGTTGGTCTGTATTTTTTAGGCATTATAGATTTTTGATAATCTGAAAAATCTTCTATATTGAAAATTTTGTTTTCGGGACAGAAAGGAAAATATTTTGTTTTTTCTTTTATTTCATCAGGATATACTAAATCAACTTCATATATATAACCATGATTATAATTTCCATCATATGCTTTTTGATAATCAAGAATATTACACCATTCCATCTCACCTGTTGGTAATTCTTGTATCATGCAAGAAGAATATAAGCTATTAAAATCATAATATAACAAATAGTTTTCTCTCATGATTTCATCAACTGCTGCTTGACTCTCTTCATTTGATATAAGTCCTTCTATATTTTGATTAAACAATTTTATAAACTGATCACTTTCTTCTGGAGATAAAGGTTTCATTATTCCATAATCATCAGGATTTACTTTTTTATTGTAACACTGTACATAACGATTACCTAAACTGATGAAACTCCACCTCTAATTCCAGATTCAAAAAATAATAATTTATCATATGTATTTTCTTTATAATGTTTAAGTTTAACATTTGTATGTTTTAATCCTGCTAACCATGTTAAACCTGGTGTAGAATAACAATAACATGGATCTATTCCGTAATATTCTAAACACATATCACGAAAGTTTTCAAAAAGATCAGCTAGTATTAACACATCTATCTTAAGATATTTCATTGTATAATCGTACATTGTTCTACAATTTAAGTCTCTCCAATTCTTTTCAGCTTCTGCATAGTCTTCTTCAGATAATTGTGATTGTTTTAATGTTGATTTAAATTTATTTATTGGAGGAAGTTTTTGTTCTTTCATAATTTTATTCACAGAATTAAAATCTCCAGTTAAACCAGTCTTCGACTGTGAACCACAGGTTAAATATTCATACGGAAATATTCCTTTTAAAGGTTTTAAATTATATTTATTTAATATTTTACATTGTTCAGGTTTCAAAGTTTTTCCCATAACATCTAATGAATAAGGAGTAAAAAATCTAAATGCATCTAAAATTCTAATACAACCTAATTGCATTGAAAAATATTCTTCTTCTGTTTTACATAGTACATTTATTTGTTGTTGTTGTAATTTTTCAGATGAAAATAAATCTTTCATTATTAAATGGAAATCATATATAGAACCATTGTAGAAATATAAAGGAACAAAGTTATATTTAAATTTATTAGCATTAAGATTACAAGAATTATGTGCTGCACCTCTATATAATCCATTTAGATGATCATGATCTTTTACCTTATCAAGATATCTACCTTTGCCATTTTCATAATTATTTGTAAATTCTTTTCCACAGTAAAAACATTTTATTTCATTAACAAAATTAATTTTTTCTTCATCCGTTAATGGAAGCATTGGTATATTTGTTTCAAGCAATTGTGAAAAACGTCCTTGTAATTCTTCTACTTTCTTTGTAAACATTTCTGAACTATCTTCACCATAGTATTGATAATATTCTGATGTAAATAATTCAGGATAATTTGAATAAATGTACATTCCCCAACATAATGGTTTTTGTTCAAATAAATATTTTTCTTTACTTTGTTCAGGTGTACTTTTTTCAGAATTATCATTTTCAGAATCGGGCGAAGCCCTGGAAGACATCTCCGATGTCCCGTGCTTTTGTATCATATTAACATTATATGCTTCAAAATCACAATAAATAGTAAAGGGTACTTTATTTTTCAAATAATGTCTATTATATATTAAATAATCATCTTTAGGAAAAGTATTTTGAACTGCTTCATTTTGTTGACAATTCTCCAAATGTCTATTCATTTCTTCTAAAGTTCTAAAACTTGTCATACATTGTCGCGGGGCGAGGAGAATCAAGGAGAAACGCGAGACAGTTAAATGATTAACTATGAGTGGCCACATGTTGTGGCGTAGAGCAAACAATTTCTCACTTGAGATTTGACAGCCCAAATGATTTCGGCATGAATGCGGAAACATGTGTTTGTCGGTGCGATGATTGCTTGTAATTTGATCACACGTGTTAAATGCTACTTGAAATGTACATGTAGAATTCTATCAAAGCTGTCGTGTTAGGAAAGTATTCTGTGTGATTTATGGCCTTCCCCATGTCTTATGTTTCGATAAAGCTTTTATTATATAGAAGGCCAAGTGAATGTACGAGAAAAAGGCAACTTGGAGATACGTCAAAGAGTAACGTGAACGACTAGTGATGTTTTAACCTACACAATCACACTTGGGATATTCCTTCTCGTTCGAGTTCTAAAGTGGCATAACTATACGAAAGAATAGCGAATCTTCATAACGATTGACTATTTAATTGATAAATACATCAATTAAACTTACTGTAACCATACGCTTCGCTACATGGTGCCGCGACCCGGGATGTCACTGAAAGAACTACGCCAATCTCGCGCGATTCATCGTGCATGTGCTACGAAGTTGATCAATAAAGCTCAAGAACGCAACGACGATACGAAACTCAGTGAGCTGAACGCAATTGTGACTCAACTGACGACGAAACAGAAACTTCTAGCTGACATCGACGCTTCGATCCTAAGTGTGATAGATATAGACTTGATTGACGACGACACACTATCTCCAGAAGTTGAATCCGAAATCAACGAGGCCGAGGAACGGCAACTGCTGATACTGACGACGATAAGTGAGTTGAATTCCTTTATTTCTGGGATTAGAGGGGATACGTCTCGCATATTAGGATCTACTAATTCTATTAGCTCCCCTACTAATGATAAGGAATGTTTGATCTCAAAACAAAGGTGTAGGGCCATTCAAACAATTCGAAAAATAGAAAACGAAGTAAACCGCAACAAATTCAATTCGAGCCTCGATCTTGAGTCTTTATCTAAATTACTCCAACGTACTGAAGACGTTACCAATGAACTCAATTGTTTAAACGAACGATTCCTTGATAACATAACGTCAAAGGGCATCGACGAAGATGAATTAGATAAGGAACTAGAAGAAATTGATAGTTACAAAGAAAGGAGCCAAAACCTGATCAGCGAACTCAGAATTACTATCAAGAGCCTAGAATCGCACAAGAACAAAGGTTACAGATCAACGAGATTACCTGAAATTCAGCTGCCAAGGTTTGATGGTAACCCGATGAAATTCAAGGCCTTTTGGGAAGCCTTCAACGCAACAATCGATAAACATGACGATTTAGAGCCATGTGTAAAACTGACTCATCTTCTCAGTCTATTAGACAATGATGCAAAGGCCGCCTTCGAGGGCACGATACCAACCAACGAACTATACAAGGATGTGCGTGAGCGCATGATTGAGCGTTTTGGTAGAGAACAGCTTGTAACACTATCTCATCTACGGTCATTGTTTCATTTACCTCCTGCTACGAACGCTTTAAAACTGAAAACGATGTACAACAGCTTTCTCATGCATGTTCGATACCTCAACAACATACACGTAGAAGACTGGAAAGAATTAATCTTCATCTCATTGCTGTTAGATAAACTACCCCCTGAAGTAGAATCAGGTGTTACTCGTCAACAAGGAAACAGTGATTGGCAGTTGAAGGAGTTAGGAGATCTGATCGAGATCGAAATTAAAGCCGCTGAACGCCCTAAGTCAATGATTGAACGACCTCAGCAAAGATCAGGTGGGCATAGCACTAAGGCTACTGCCGTTATCGCCTCAGGAAGCAGGCCAAATATGAAGGTTACGAAAAGGTGTACCTACTGCTCCACGAATGGTCATTATTCTGAAGATTGTCCCCAAATAAAACACGCTGACGCAAGAAAGGAATTCTTGAACTCACAACGCCTCTGTTTTACTTGCTTGGGAAGTGGACACACGGTTAAGTTCTGTAGAAAACAAAGGTCATGTAAACATTGTAATGCATCGCATCATCACCCCAGCATATGTTACGCAAAGTACGGTAGACAAAGAAACAATGGAGAGGTGGTTAGTCAAGTTCAAACCGATTCGACAAATCAAGTCGTCCATGAGAACGTCTTATTAGCAAGCGATGAAGAGATATTCATGCCCTCTGCTTGGATTGATATCAAGAATCAATCGTCGAGCACGATTGTCAGCGCCAGATCAATTATCGATACTGGAAGTCACCGTACTAAGATAACTGAGTCGAAAGCACGAGAATTGGGTTTGAAACCGGTTGACCACGTAACCTTACAGATAGGCACATTCGGAACTGATACATTTCAATCCTTTCGAGTACCTGTAGTTGAGATGTCGCTTATCGGTCGTCAAGGTGAAATGATCGAAACTAAGGCACATGTGTTCCGAGTCCTTACAGGTAGAATTGCACGTCCTGGGTTATCTGGTAACAAGTACCCAATTTTAAAACAATGTCACCTTGCTGATCCTCCTCATTCAAGAAGTGAGGAAATCGCTATCGACGTTATTATTGGATCGAATCTCATCAACAAGGTGTATACGAGTAACTCGACTGTGATCTTAGATCAAAGCCTCGGACTCGCTATTCGAGATAGCATATTCGGCTGGATCATTTCTGGACCTACGAAGGAAGAAGACGAGTCTAAAAGTACGACGAACGCTGCATTACTTACAATCGAAAACCCCATCACATTCTATTCGCATCCTGAAAGCTTTTGGAACCTTGAGTCGATAGGCATCACTGAATCTCCCACGCGAAACGATAAGGATGACGCCATCGATCAATTCAATTCAAATATCAAGTACGCAGATGGAAGATACCACGTTCGATTTCCATGGCGGATGGATAGCCCTGAACTCCCTCTCAATTACGAATTAGCTAAAGGTCGATTACGCAGTTTGTGGAATAGATTAGATAAGGACGAATTGCTTCGCAAAACCTACGATGACGTAATAAGATCACAGGAGTTGAAAGGTGTGATCGAGGAAGTTCCCGACTCAATGACTTTTCAAGGATCAAATATCCACTATCTGCCACACCACGGTGTTAGAAAGGACCACAGCACGACTAAACTACGAATAGTTTACGACGCATCGGCAAAAACAAATAAACGAAATACAAGTTTGAACGACGCACTTTATCCCGGTCCTTTACTCCTATGTGATATGACTGGTATTTTACTTCGATTCAGAATGTCACCGATAGCCGTAATCAGCGATATTGAGAAAGCCTTTCTGTCAATCGGATTACAAATGCCTGATCGAGATGCTGCACGCTTTTTATGGGTTAAGGATAACACGAAACCTCCTTCCGATCAAAACCTACGAACCTATCGATTTACGCGAATTCCATTCGGTACGATTGCTAGTCCATTTCTTTTAAGCGCAACTATCTCTCATCATTTGAGGCATTCAAATTCAACAATAGCTGACGAGATTCAGATCAGCATCTATGTGGACAACGTAGTTATTGCTAAGCAATCGACTCCAGATGCCCTCAAATTTTATCATGATGCCAAGGAGATATTCGATAAAGCCGGAATGAATATTCGTGAATGGACCTCAAATTCAAAGGAATTCACTGAATCGATTAATCCAGAAGACAGAGCAAAAGGTGATACAGTGAAAGTCCTCGGTCTACAATGGAATACCACAAATGATAAATTGCACATCCCTCAAGTTGACCTCAAGATCGCAAGTGTAATTACAAAGAGAGCCCTTCTTCATGCTACTGCTACATTGTTCGATCCGCTTGGGTTATTTTCCCCCATCACCATGAGAGGCAAGTTACTTTTTCGTGAATCTAATGAACGCTCAAGCAATTGGGATGAACCCTTACCCCTCGAATTAAGAAGACAATGGGACTCACTTATCATTGATCTATCCGCAATTTCCACACTTGAAATTCCCCGTTACATCAGCCAAGAAGACTTCGACACGATTGAATTACACTGTTTCTGTGATGCTTCCGGTCAGTCATACGCAGCCTGTGCCTACATCAGAATCGCCAAAAATGAATCTGTATCAACATCGCTAATACTATCAAAAAATCGACTATCAAAGAAAATCACAATCCCGCGTTTAGAATTACTCGGTGTCATAATTGGTACACGCATTATGAATTATCTCATTGCACAACTTCCATATAGTTTCAATCGTTACTGCATATGGACTGATTCTCAATGTGTCATACATTGGATCAATAGCAAAAAACTTCGCTCAGTGTTTGTTGAAAATCGATTGAAAGAAATTCGAAGACTCGATAAAGCAGAATTTCGTTACGTCCACACTACGGATAACCCAGCAGATCTTCCAACACGCGGAATGGCATTCCCTGAATTGAAAGAAAGCACGCTTTGGTGGCAAGGACCAAAATGGTTGAAGCGTGATGAAAAGAATTGGCCTCAACACACTATCGACAAGGTAAATCCTGCCCACGACGAGATTGAAGAAAGAAAACAGGCCTCTACAAAATCCTCCGTCCTCACTTCACATTCCCGAACATATCCATTCGATTTGAATCCTGAAAAATTCGTTTCATTAGGGGAGTGCCTACGGAGAACAGCTATCAAACAAAGAACGGAAAACAAAATCACTGAAGAAAATAACCCCTTAACAGCACAGGAGTTAGAAAGCGCAAGGATGCTATGGATTTCATCTGCTCAGAACTCAGATATGAAAGAAACGCTCGATGCACTTAAACATAACCGCACGAATCAAGAAATTCAAAAATTGAAATTGTTCGTTGATGATGAAGGTATCGCACGTTCTATGGGTCGAATCGATAATAGTTCTCTTCCTTATGATGCCAAGTTCCCGATAATTTTACCCAAGAATCACCCTTTCACGAATATGATCATCAAAAGTTATCATGAAGATTGTGGACACTCTGGTACTAACCATACCCTGGCAGATATCAGACAGCGATACTGGCTGATAGCAGGTCGAAAGCAAGTTCAAGCCATAATAACTAAATGTCAGATTTGTAAAAAATGGGAAGGAAAACCATACAGTCCACCTGAATTTCCTGTTCTCCCTACTGAACGCGTTTCAAAATGTCGGCCTTTTTCTACAGTTGGAATCGATCACTTTGGCCCATTCTATGTGCACTCAAATTCAATCGATCAGGAAGAAAATAGAAAGGTTTGGGTATGCATTTTCACCTGCGCATCGACCAGAGCGATTCACTTAGAATTAGCATCTGACTTATCAGCCTTAGAATTCCTTAATTGTTTTACGAAATTTATCAGCCGACGAGGAACTCCTAGTCTGATAATCTCCGATAACGCAAAGAATTTTAAGCTTGGACATCAGGTCATTTCGAATCTTTGGAGGGACATGGCTATTCAAGAGTACGCAGCAACAAACCGCATCACGTGGAAATTTATTACGGAGAAGTCTCCATGGATGGGTGGCTTTTATGAACGCCTTATGTACATGAAATGTACATGTAGAATTCTATCAAAGCTGTCGTGTTAGGAAAGTATTCTGTGTGATTTATGGCCTTCCCCATGTCTTATGTTTCGATAAAGCTTTTATTATATAGAAGGCCAAGTGAATGTACGAGAAAAAGACAACTTGGAGATACGTCAAAGAGTAACGTGAACGACTAGTGATGTTTTAACCTACACAATCACACTTGGGATATTCCTTCTCGTTCGAGTTCTAAAGTGGCATAACTATACGAAAGAATAGCGAATCTTCATAACGATTGACTATTTAATTGATAAATACATCAATTAAACTTACTGTAACCATACGCTTCGCTACATACATTGAAGACAAGGAAAATTTGTATTATCTGAAGTTTTTGTAAATATAGAAATTTACACAATATAAAATGACCCTGATAGTATAATATATTCGCTTGTCCTGGTTGCTTTGTTTGTTTTAATTTTTCAAATTTATCTTTATATATTTCATGTGTTTCATCAATTTCTTTTGTAAGATTAAATGTATTTCGATGAAAATTTTGATTTAATATTTGTAACTGATAACTATATTCTTTATTATATTGTTCTTTATATTGTTGTTGACATTTTTTTAAACATTCATTTATTTTTTGATTGGTTTCATTTTCTTCATTATTTAATTCTTTATTGTCTTTATTTAATTCTTGAATCGTTTCTATCTTATTTTGATATTTATGGCCATATTCTTGTACTAATATTTTTGTTTGTTGCTGATAATCTGTTTTACATTTTTGTAAACTTTCATTTAAAGTTTGTAATTTTTGTTGATATTCTAAAGATAAAGATAAATAATCGGAATCATAATCATAATTATAATTACGTCCTTTATAATTATTATGATTAATCATTATTGGTGATAGTGTTTTAACAATTTCAAATTTTTCAGTACATATTATATTTCCTTGGTAAAAAATATTATGATGCATGTAATTTCCTCTATCATTATATACTATTTCTGACTGACATAAACTTTTATTATTCAAATAAAATTCTTTTGAATCTGAGTAAAGTGGAGTAATTTTACCAATAGAAACATAATTCACATTTAATTCAAAAACATTTACTTCTATTAAATTTTTATTCTTTTTATGAAACTTTATTAACCTATTATAATCATATGGAAATTCATCTAAACCATCCGAAAGATCAAATTCCTTTATATATTCTTCCTTATTATAATGACTTAGTCTCTCTTTGTGATATTCTGCAGGATGTAAATGTGCTATAATACTCCACAGAAAACAATAATCATCTTCATTTTTTATGTTGATTATTTGTGGTGAACTGAAAGGTAAAGGAACATAACTACCACCAGTATTATTTTTATATTTATCAATTACTATTTTCTTAGATAGTATTTTAACAAATCTCCAATCAGATTCACGTAACTGGGCTTCAATTATACAATTTTCTAATTTAAGTATCATCGATTCAAATATGGGTTGTATATCATTTACATTATGAATTTCTTGTGAATTTGTAAAATGTCCTTGTATTATTTCTTCAGGAATTCCATCAGGTCCATTTTTTGTATAAAGTACTTCTACATTCATATAACATTTGAAAGATTTCTTAAATATTTTGAAAAAGTTTGTTAATACATTATAAAAAGTTTCATCGGTTTCATTATGTTCAACCGATTCATTAAATAAATATTTTATATCTGTTACCGCTTCATCGGTTTTTTTAGTTTCATCAAATTCATCTATTTCGTTAAATTCATCAGTATCGCTAAATAAATATCTTCCATCTGGTACGGGCCAAGCCCTAGAACCTTCGGTTTGTATGGTCTCATCTTCACTATTAAAAACTTTTTTATATTCCGAATATGAATAATCATCAAACATTTTTTTAACTTTTATATCAGTAGGTAATGTTTCTAGATAGTTTTTATAGCTATTTAATTTTAATATATTTCCTTCATCAACTCGATCTACATTTTGTAAATGCAATTCACTATTTAAATGAGATTGATAATTTCCTTTTGTTTGCAACTTTTTTTAAATAAGTTACAATAAAACTTGGTATTTTCCATTTTTTTTATTTTTTAAAGAAAAAATTGTGTTTTAATTTTAGATATAAACATTCTAATATCAAGGACTTGAGAGTTATCATATATTATTATAGATTTCACGTTCTTAAGTTATTTTATTTTCTTTATCATATTAAGTTTTATCATATAACGTTTTATCAAAAGATAATTTAAATTTATTTTCACTAACTATTGATTCTTCATCATCATCATCAATTGATTCTTCATCATCATCATAAATTGATTCTTCAACATCATAAATTACACTTTTTGGTATAGGATGCCATTCCCTGATAGGATACCATTCTCTTATTGGAATATCTAACTCTAAATTACATTTTTTATCTGATGATAATATAATAGAGAAAAATATTGGTCTTTGATCTCTTTTGGAAAATTTAATAACACCACCATAATCTGAATCACTTTTAGTTTTTATTAAAGATGATAAAATTTTAAATTGATTAGATGTAAATCCTAATTTAAATTTTGTAGACCCGACACATAGTTGTCTAACAGTATCTTCAACTATACCATCATTATTATTTTCAATTGTAAGAAAATGAAATTTAGATAAATTTTGATTATATATAGTATTAATATCATGTACATCAGTATGAGATATAAATTTTTCTTCACTTAAATTTTTATAATTACATATATTTTTATAATCTTTTTTACCATTTACACCATTTTCAGATGTTTCAGAATCATCATCTATATTATCATCATCTATATTATTATCATTATTATAATCATAAGATTCTTTAAGATCGGGCAAAGCCCTAGAACCTTCGGTTCGTTTATTATGATTATGATTATGGTCATTGTTAATAGTATAAGGTGTTGTCCACATATAAAGTTTTTCTTGTTGAGCTAAACCATTTATATAAGATTTTAATAAATTAATATTTAAATTGGAATACAATCCTATATACGTATCATCATCATATCTTTGGGGCATTTCTAATGTTTCTTGTTTATAAATTGTATCTCTATAATATACTTGACATAATAATTCTTCGTTATGCTTTTTACTCTCGATATGAATATTATATTGGTTTTGTTCATCAACAAATAATCTTATTTTTTCTTTGGAAAAAGATTTTAATTTTTTAACTAATTCTTTAATATTAATATAATTAATAATTTTAGTTTCTATCCAATCAGTATTACTAATCGGCAAAACTGCTCTAATGAATCCATAAACATTATTATGACCTATTATAACCATATTTTCTTTATTTAATTCTACATATGCAACATCATTATACTTACTAACAATATCCATAAATTTAATAAATGGATCACCTGGAAATAAACAATAATTAGTTTCTATAGAAGGTAAACCTTTAGTCTGTTCTCTAAATATTTCGGCTTGTAACTGAAATAAAATATTAACATCTATACATGGATTTGTAATAGTATTATTATTATCAAAACATTTATTTTCAAATCCCGTTGATCTCGTCGAATAAGAAGAACAGGATGATGCGGGCGAATATAATTTTTTTAAATTTGCTTTTTCCATTTTTTTATTTTTATTAGAAAAAATTTTATTTTTTTATTTTTATTAGAGAAAAATTTATTTTTTTATTGTTAAAAAATGATGTTACCAAATGTTGGTGGAGGTGCATATATCCCGAATAATCGTGAATTAGAAATAGAGATAGAAAATTATATCATGAAAACTGGAGACGTTTTATCTGGTCCATTCCATCTTTCTATTCTTCCGCAACAAAATACAGAGTTAACAAATAAACAATATGTTGATACACAAATCAATGATTTAAAAGAAAAATATATAAACGATGTTTTGGTTCCACTGATGAATGAATTAAAGTTGCTTAAACATAATGACAAATCATTAAACGAAAAATTATTAAAACTTGATAAAAAGGATAGAGAGCTAGAAGCAGATATAGCAAAACTTTTTAAAAAGATTTCAGAACAATCAAAAATTTTAATATTACTTTCTATAAAGTTAAAATCTGCAGTCATTAAAAATAAACATCAGATACAACTATTGAAAGAACAATTAGAAGATGAAATAGAAAAACTACCTGAAAGAATTTAAAAAAAATTAAAGCAGTTACAAACTACATTCCAAAAAAGTGTTGATGAATTGAGTTCTAAAATTACTCAACAAATGAAAAAGATGAATAGAATAATAAATGAAGTAAACTCACTTAATCAAAAAGTTGATAAAATGAAAACTCTTAAAATCAATTTAGAGAATGAATTAAAGAAAAATTTACAAGAAAACTCTAAAGAAAATAAAGAACAGTTAGATGCTGTTAAAAGACAATGAGAAATTTTTAAAATTAAGTTAAATGCTCTTAAAGCGGCGTTGAAGATGAATCAGGAGAAAATGCAAGTTAATAGAAAAGAAATTAAACTACATCACACGCTACTTGACGCAATAGATAAAGTGCAACAATCAATTAATAAAGTTATCTCGAAGTTGTTGTCCATTCACAAACGCAAATCTTGATCGACGAAGTCTTGGGTTTCTAACCTATCGGAGCGAAGCTGCTCGAGGCTTTAGCCGATCGGACCAAAGGTCCTCAGGTTACTAACCAATCATAAACGTAAATATTAACGTAAATATTTTTCCCAAAAGTCAAATTTATTCCTAAAAAATGCCTATAATTTATAAACACAATCTTAAACATTTTGCTTCAAATCAAAGAATTGCTCATGAACCACGTATGAATCCTGTTTATCATTATGATAATAGAGAAACAGTTCACACGGAAGGAGCTGGCATCTTTTCTGGTATTGGAAGTATCGTTAACTTAATTAAAAATAATAAAGATTTGATTACATCTGCTGCGAAAAGAGCAGCTGCTATAGGTAGTTCAGCTAGTGCAATATCAAATGCTGTTAAGTCTCAAAACGAATTAAAACAACTAGAAGCTATTCGTAAACTTAGGAATGATTCTGAAGAACTAAAAAATTTAAAAAAACTTTCAGAGGAAACAAAAACCAAAATTGCTAACATAGCTGAGGGGGAAACCTTGAGGAGCGGAGCTCCGTCTGATAGTAAACATAAGAAGAAATCAGGCGTAGCCATAAAACGTTCAATTGAAGAAATAAGAGGTAATGGTGTTAACAGCGGAGCTGGTCTAGCAAAATTCTAAAATTATATTTTAGTAAAATTTTTTTAGTAAAATTTTTTTAGCAAAATTTTTTTAGCAAAATTTAAAAAAGTCAAATTATTTTTTATAAAAATGTCTTCGCTTATCGAAAATAAATTTGAATTAGATAAACCACCAGGTGTCAGTTATAATCAAAAAAAGAATGACTATATAAGAATTGCTATGAATCCCGGTTCTTCCAGTAGAGTGAATACTGGAGGTGATTTAATTTTTGAAGTTGATAATCAGCAGAGTTATTTATATTTATCTGATTCATTTTTACACTGTGAATATTCTTTATATAGTGATGCCAATTTTACAACACCATTACCAGATAGCGATAATATTGCACTAGAGAATAATTTTTTTCCAAGATTATTTACACAAATGCGTTTAGATGTTGCAACTCAAAATATAGAAACAATAAGTGATTCTCCAGGTGTAATTGATACAATGCTTAGATTTGTAACAATTGGTGAAAATAATAAAAAGTATGAAATCGAAGGTTGGTTTCCTGTTACTAATGATGGTATAATTATAGATGATTTAACTTACGCTGGAACAGATGCAGCAGGAATTGCGAAAGATGTAGAAAATATTGCAAAACATTTAAATAAAACAAACAATAGTGCATATAAAGAAAGACGTGAGTTTAACAAGAAAAGTAAACAGACAGTAAATTGGTCATTGTCTCCATTATTCGGATATTTAGATTATGATAAAATATCATATCAATTAAAATTTAAATTAATAATTCATCGCACAGCAAATAATGAATTAATCATTTTTGGTAAGACTGGAAAAAAAGCATATTTAAAAATTGATAGACTTGAATGGTGGATTAAGCATATTACTCCTAGTTTAGAGATTGAAACAGCTATTGCAAAAAGATTAAATAATAACAAACCAATTCCAGTTAATTTTCTAAAGCGTACTGCTAGTTCAGTAACTTTTTCCGAACAAAGATTTAACTGGCATTTTACTAGAACTGCGAATACTCCAAGATATTTATTACTAACTTTTCAAAGAAATAATTCTCCAAGTTTTGATAAGAACAACAATCTTTTCCATATTAATACAATTCGAAGTTTACAAGTTTCATTAAATCAAACCCGATATCCAATTGATCCATCAAGATTCGATGATACCAATAATGGAAGGATATGATTCTTATCGAAATCTTTGTATAGAATTTGGAGTTGAACCACAATTAACTCCTGGAGATTGGAGACATTTATATCCTGTTTTCTGTTTCGATTTAAGTGCACAATCTGAAGATATTATCAAGACTGGTTGTGATGTAACAATTAATATTGAAAAGAAAGATTCCACAACTTCATTGATGGCTTATGGTTTATTGCTAGAAGATGTAAAATATTCTATTGAAATTCTTAATGGAAAGATTGCTAGGATTAATTAATTTTTTTTGATAACTTAAAATTTTGATAACTAGAATAGATTAAAAATTTTTGATAACTTAAAATTTTTTCATAACTAGAATAGATTAAAAATTCTTAACTTAAAAATTTTTCGTAACTAGAATAGATTAAAAATTTTTGGTAACTTAAAATTTATTCATAACTAGAATAGGTTAAAAATTTTTGGTAACTTAAAATTTTTTTATTAAAAATGTCGCAAGCGAAAAGTAATAATAATAAAACTGTTGAATTAAAATTACGTAATATTGTTGACAAAAATACCCCTAAAACTATTACGATTAACAAAAAAAAGTATTACATAAGTAAACCAATGATAGAGAATATTAAATTACAAGAAGAAAAGAATGGCGGGATTCTCCCATTAATTCCTCTAATAATAGGAGGCATAGCAGCAGCAGGAAGTGTTGCAGGTGGGACAGCTGGTATTGTCCAAGCAATAAATAAAAATAAATCAGAGAAAGCAGCATTAGAAGAACAAAAACGTCATAATAGAGAGTTAGAGAAAGTTGCTAGGGGTGACGGAATAGTAGATAAATTTAGTAGTAAATTAAAATTAGTTGATGAAGGAAAACGAGTTCTTAAAAATATTCTCCACAATGTTGATGATTTAATTGAAATTAAAGAAACTAAAGATGGTTCTGGAATATATCTAAGTCCTAGTATGATTCGGTAATAACCTCAGGACCTTTGGTCCGATCGGCTAAAGCCTCTGAACAAGGTTCGATTAGGTAAAACTTTTATTTTATCTTTTAAAATGAATTCTACAAGTTCCGAAAATTTAATTAAATTAAAAATTTCTAATTTAGATTTATTGAGTTATCTATTAAACAAAAATAAAAACTCAAATTGTCAGCATATTGGAGGTGACATACAAAAGGCATTAGAAAACTTTCCTGGATTTATTTGGAGTAAATATTCGAAAGAAAAACATCTTCCTGGTCATTCATATACCGGTCCAGGAACTCGATTAGATATAAGACTAGATGAGAATAATAATCCGAAACCAGGTGAAGAACCAATAAATAGAGTAGATGCCGCAGCTTACAGGCATGATTTAGCTTATCGAAATCATGACCTAAGTTCTCGACATGCAGCTGATAAGAAGATGATTCAAGAATTAGATAGTATTCAAAATCCTACATTTAGAGAAAAAATTGAAAGAATGTTTGTTAAGAAAGCTTTACAAGCTAAAATATTATTCGGTCAGGGTTTAAATGAAACGACAGCAAAGCTGTCTGAAAGCAACGCTCGAACCTACGCGTCCGAAATCCACAAGGAATACAGAAGGCCTAAATATTTATTGAAAGTAAAGTATTTAATAAAGATGATATTTGGAGTGCTGATCTTATTCATATGCCGAATGAAAGGGACTACAAATACGCATTGACCGTTATAGATTTACATACACGATACGCTTGGGTAAAGCCTTTAAAACATAAAAGTGGTCTATCAGTTAAATATGCGTTTGAAGAAATCTTTAAAGAAAGTAATAGAAAGCCAAAAAAATTGTTTGTTGATAAAGGATCGGAATTTTATAACCGAAACGTTCAGCCACTATTTGAAACTGTTTATTCAACTGAAAATGCAGGGAAGGCCGTAGTGATAGAAAGATTCAATCGGACGTTAAAAAATAAATTATTCAAGAAATATACTGAGCAAAGAAATCAGAAATGGTTGAAGATATTACCAGGAATTGTAGAACAGTACAATAATAAAGTTCATACAGGTATTGAAGAAACTCCAAAGAATGCTTCTGACGACCTTGATTTAATACGAAAGAAAATATTCGAGAATAATTATTCGAACGAAAATAATAATTTGAATGAGAGTAATCCGAATTTGCAGAAACTAGCCGAAATTTAAAATTGGTGATAGAGTTAGAATATCTAAGCATAAGAATAAATTTGAAAAAGGCTTCGTCGGATACTGGACGAAAGAGATATTTGAAGTTTGTAAAATAAACCAAACTTATCCGATTACTTACGAAATCAAGGATTTAGATGATGAAAATATCAGAGGCCGATTTTATCAAAATGAATTACAACGAAGTGATTTTTAATTATCATTATCATTATTATTGGAACTAACGTTTCGGGAATGAAATTCCCTTGTTAGGCGTAGCCATAGAACCTACGGTTCGTTCAATTCTAACATAATATCAAGAAATGCTACTCCTTTTTGTAATTTAAATAAAACATAAAGACATAATTGACCACAGTAAGTAGTTCCCGGTTTTTGAATTTGAAATGTATTATAAGTTCCATTGCCAAGTAATTTTTTGACTTCATTTGTTGGAGGCAATCCATAAGAGTCAAAATAGTAATTATCTCCATTTTTATTTCTATGCCCCGCTGACCAATGTACTCCTTTTTCATCTGATGTGTGAAGATTTGTTATGAAATTTATAGTTATTGTTGGCTTATTTTTGATCAATTGTAATTCGACTCTCATTAGAACATAAAAATTCTTTACTCCTAATTGATTTGCAATTTTCTTTAGATCAAAATTTGTAGTTGTTTGCGTTCCATATAATTTAAAAACTCATTTATGTTGTTCATTTTATAATAAAAAAATTTCTTAAGGGACCCCTAGAAGTTAGAAGGGAGGGGGTAGTAGAACTACGTTCATATGATATTGAAGGATATATTCTTGCGGTTTCTTCCACTTTTCTTTCTTCCACTTTTAAAGAAATATTATTAGACACATAATTTTAGTTATCTCATATTTTAAAAACCTGAAAAATGGATAAATTCATGAATTTGAAATTCTCAACTTTTATGATTTTCGGTGTCCTGGAACGGTCATGATTTTGGGAGTAAAAATTGTAATTCTCAAATTTTGAGATTTTGAAAAATTTGAAAAATTGGGTATTTTTAAAAACGCCTAAATTTATGAATTTAGGTCTTCATAACCTGAAAAAGGGTTCAAATTCATGAATTTATGTCGTTTTTAAAAATACCATTTTTTGAAAAAATGGTACTTTTTGAATGGACTAAATTCATGTATTTAGGTCTTAAAAACCTGAAAAAGGGTTCAAATTCATGAATTTATGTCGTTTTTAAAGATACTATTTTTTTGAATTTTATGGTGTCCTGGAACGGTCTTTTGCCCATTACTGACGGAGTACTGATCTTCAGACAGAGCGAAAGAGAGTTGTGTGCGCGTGAGGCAGTAAGCGCACGCGCCCGCGCCTGGCTTTTCCGATAGACAATGATGTTTTGCCTTCTCCAATTTTCGCAATGAAATTCTACGCGATTCTTGATCGAGGCGCGGTATCTAAATATAGTAAGGGAAGCGCAACCCAAATGTACCTGGATTCGCTTTATGTCAGAGAGGCTACTCCGTCAACAGTAGCAGATGGCTGACGTTCAGACAAGACTGCGATCAGATGATGAGCGTTCTCCAATTAATGCAGAGTAATGCATCTGACTCGAACACCCAGATTCGGTAGAATTCCATAATTTGCTTTTACGTGACTGATGTGACACTATGTTTACTGCAGATGAGATCATAACCACGCCTTCCGTCCGAAAGGAAATACTGAAAAGATGACGGTCGTCAAGCAAGGTAGGCCAACACCTGATATAAAAATTGAATGTACTCACAGAGAAAGAAATAAGAAATGCACAAGACATTTTAATGCATCAAAATTTCAAGCATGTGAGCGGCTGACCGGCCATGAGAAACGCAATAAACTGTTGACCTTTCCTCCTTTTTTCTCGAGAAAATGTGGTCTGGACAGACAGGGGATATAATCAGTTCCTTGAGTAATGCGGTTAAGAGACATGAGCAATCACTTCTCATGTGCACATTCACTTGGCCTTAAAAAATGTTCGGGAATTGTTATTGAAAATTCAACTTTTGTGAAAATTAATGTTGTAACATAAAAAATGTCTGGTATAGAAATAGTATTCCAATGCCGAGTGAAGGCCTATGGTCTGGGCGCACGCGATGCCACTATTTGAGATGCTAATGAACAGGGTAAGAGGAACATTTCGTGTCAAACCATAATCCAGGGAATTATAGATTATATCTTTTGTTACGGGAAGAACAACAACGTCGCACTACTGACATAATGAGGGTTACTTTCATTAGTAGTTTAGAACACTACCACTCATGTTACCTAAGTCAAGATACTAAATCGCTATGTACAACTATTAATTGCATATCATAACTCATGTATATACGCACATCCCCATCTTTATACACTATATAAATAATTAAAGCAATGAAGAATATGACAAGAAAATTTATTACAGTTTGCAGCATTTCTCTACAGTTTCTTGTTTTTTTAAATAATTTTGCAATATTTACAAAAATTCGTGTTAAAACATTCATCCAACAAATAAGAAAATACTGCAAGAACTATTTACAGAAAATGAAGGAATATTTACAACATCATATTTACATGATTGACAACCATTGTGTACATCAAAAATCACTCTGAAGTTTCCTGCATTTTTTTGTAATACTTGCCGACTCATCTTTTGTGTTCACTCGTTTTAGTTCATTCTTTGACAAACAATTGTACATTCGTGTGAGAATATGGTCGCTTGAAAAAAGAGCGGTTGATCACATGATTGTCAGTTGAAACAGCAACAACATGAAAAAGTGAATCAATTTGACGAATGACACTCATAAACTCATTGTACAAAATATCGGAATTAAGTCGAAACACAGGAATTAAACACACGACATCCTTATATTTTGAACAAGACGACTGAATCATAAAAGTTAAAACGGTCTTGGCGGGTATGCCATCCGATGTATAACCTACAAATTGTCCATTACTGAGTTCTACACGCTGAGCAGTATAGACTTTGTCGATCATCAATGTAGCAATTTTTTCTCTGTCATCCAAGAAACTTGATCTCCTTTGCAGATACTCGAGATCAATCGAACAGGTTTCAACTGCAGATCCTCTAGACAATGAACGCAGCGTAGTCATAGAGGGCAGAATGAAAATATCTCTTAATTTATTATACAAAGATGCACTTGTAATCTGCCACAAAAAAGAAAGTGCCAACGTCTTACATGAATATTTTCTGGCATTCTTTGGTACTTGACAAAGTCGTAGCTGCTCAATAACAAAATTTACTAGGTGGTACATTACAAATTCGGGGTCATCTGATTAACTTTCACAATCTAAAAATGTTTCAAGAAAAGAAGCAGCGAGTTCTAGGTACTGAGAGCTACTGTTGTTATCTAAATGTTTTTCTGACAAATTCTTCGTATAGGCAATAACGTTACAAAGTTGAGAAATAGTTTTTACTTTATCTCCACTGAAGATATGGCGAAAGTATGAATTCGCTAACTTTGATGACAGCACGAATACTCGCACGCTCATGCTTTCGTCGACGATCACCGTAGCTTTGTGAACAGGAGCCATAAGTTCGATGTTAGAAACACTGACGTACATAAAAATCAAACACGACTGATGATCTACCTTCACAATATTGGTGGGGAGAGGGTGACTTGAAGAATCACTTAGTTTCGAACGCAGAGCATCGAGAGAATCAAACGAATCTTCCTCAATAGATTCTCTGATCAAATTCTCAATTCTATTGTTCTCAAAGGACCGTCGGGAATCAGCAGTCGAATTTGAAGATCGGGGAATAGTTGGAGATTTGGTGAAATATTTAGGACACTCTGGGAACACTGAAGGAATTGCCGTTGATTTCAATCGTTTCTTCTGAAGAATTTGCGATAATCTACTCTCCCGTCTACTTTCACGTGAGTCGGTCGACGTTGTTTCGAAGTCGTGGTCGTTGAAGTGTTGAAGAATCACACACTGTGATTCTCATTAGGAGTAAAATCCTTTCGTGTGATAGCAGACATCCATCTTGAATGTAGAGCAGGGTCTGTTGGAAACTGAAACATTGAGCATTTCTCAATGACCTAATTTTCCTGGGCTTATAGCCACTGCGACAATTAGGAACGCAGCACAAAAACACCATCGGTTGAACGTTGTCTTTAAAATATATGTTACACGGTAATGCACGTTATGGCGAGCGAAGTTGCGAATCGGACAGTCTGATAGTCAGCAAGACGAAGCAATGTCCCAGCTAACACATTTACACATAGGTAATGAAAGGTGTGAGTCACGTTATCGCATGCATTGGAACTTGGAAGGGACAGCTTCTCGCTCTATCTTTGTCATGTAAGCAGTCACTGCAGCGCGAGATGTTAACCCTCTCCCTGTCAAGGCAGATTTCGCAACATCGTGCGTTGTTCTTCCCGATACACTATCTATAATTCCCTGCCATAATCTAAATCTAAAAAGGAAGAAATTCAGTCTGTGCACTAAATTTAACAATACCAATCCAAGCGACCTCGTGAAAGTCAGAGGCATTGAATACTGCCAAATTTAGTCCATCAATAAAAATTGACAAATTTCTTAATTTTAAAGCGATTACCAATATTTGGTGCGCTAGGATTTCAGCGTTTAGATCTGAACTATTATCGAGTTGAAATGCTTGGCTTAGTCTTTACACGGATGCAACTGTTCCTTAGTAAGGACGGCCTACATATGAAGGAAATTCTGAGTCTGCTAAAGTTTTGAAGGCCCTCATTAAAAGAAGTTTGTGTCATGGAGTACCATCAAAGGATGACATGGTGCATTGAACAATTTTCCCTTATTGACTAAATAAATTACTCGAGTTTCACTTATCAGCGTCAAACCAGCTTCTAGAAAGCGATCGCAATTTCGGAAATGTAGTACAATTCATTGATGTGGCAAGCTACATGAAATAGGTCTACTCCTCACGGAAGACAGTCTGAAAGGTAGGTCTTATAGCCTTTGCAACATATAAGCTTACGAGTCTGCTAATATGACTATCTGGGACCATTTACAATGCCGCAGTGCAGTTGATGCACAGTATATACATGTACTATATCGGACCCGGACTCAGAATCGAACAAAAATCAACCGCATTCGAAAGAGAATATTGTTCTGTTTGAAGCAACGAAATTAGTTTGAAATATCAAAAAATTACGTCGATGGCGTAGATTGATTTACTTCACATTCTAAATAGTTCGAGAGAGAGAGGTTTTTTTATTCTCAAATGAATTCAATCATTTGTAGTTACAGACAGACACAGGTCACATAAAAAATAAAAGTTATACACAAACACTGTTTGAATTATAAAGTTGCGTGGCATACATCACAAAGGATCTCCTTCGAAGTATCAAACGATGACGTGGAATTCGCAGCCTGTTCGACCCTCTCGTGTCTAGTGATACAATATATTCGAGTCTTTTTGGCTGACTACTGAGCTCCGATAAACTGACCAACTTATGAGACAGTGAGCAATTCGAATTTGAGTATGTTGCACAATGTCAGTCCACCGCAACGCTACACTATAACAATCCCTACGAGTTGCAATTATCTGGAAAGTGACGTTTATCCTTTTACAACACATATTTTGCTTGACTATTCGAAAAACGTCAACTGAATGAAGGTTAATCGTGTCAGACACGATGTTTCATGTCACATTTTGGATGCATATGATGTTAAGATTAAGTTTTAGCGTGATCCTCTGGTCTTACGACATCGACAACAACCGGGAGGTCATTGCGTTTATTCTTCTGAATATGTCATGTAAAGGTTATTTCTTATTTATAATGCCACGGCATCAAGCGGCTTGTGTCAGTGGTTTTCTCTTTTCCTCACATTGAAGTGATTTTGATAAAAAGACAATTTCAACCATAAAATGATGCATTTTACATGAACTTCTCATTCGAGGTTACGAGATTTTTTCGAGAAGAAACAATTGTTGAATGTGCGATGAATTTGGAAATATCGTCAAATATGAATTTCAACACAAGTTGGGGATGTATGTTATGAATTTATTAGATCCCAAACATTCCCTCAATAATGCACGGCATACTCAGAGCTGTCAGCAGAAGAAAGTCATTTTGGCAGAAATTCTTTTAGCAACAAAAAGTCGAATAGTCGGTTGAGTTTTGAGTCTTGAGGGTCCCAACTTATTCACAGAAGTCATAAATCAATTCTCATATCCCAATGCTAAACGGGTTCCAAATAATATGGATCCATATGTCCATATAATATGTCGTTGAAGTTATCACCAACGTTAACACCAACTTTTTGCATAGAGTCTGTACAAAATAGAAAACCACATGTTCAGGTACTATTAATGATGCAGAGTTTGAACAGACAAAAAATTTCCAAAATTCGAACTCCTTCACCTACAAAATTCAAATTTAAATTCGAAAAATTGTTGCAAGTATTGGTGCTGCCTAGTTAGCAAGTTTGTACACTGTAAATCGCTGGATACGAAAATTACATACAAACATAAAGTATACCAAAATCACATACAATTTGAAACTAACATCTGATACGAGATTCTCGTAGGCTTACAGAGATCTGGTATGATTTTCATACGAAATCTCACTTACTTTCGTATGTGATTGGTATGTAGCGATACGAACTATTCTATCAGTGATTGGCTGTTCTACACTGAAATACGAGTTGTTGGTATATATATTTATCGTAAAGCCGTCTTTCTTTGGTGGATGGACGTGCATACTGACTTCTGTCGGAGTAGGATACGCTTTGAGATGTTCATTAATGCGAGTAATGAAATGACGAATGGAACTGCCTCAAATTTCCCAACAAAGATAAAATAAATGACGAATTGAAATCAAATATTGTATACAAATACAGTTGTGAACATTGTGATAAATGTTACTTTGGCAGTTCCATTCGTCATTTCATTACTCGCATCAATGAACATTTCAAACCGTATCCTACTCCGACAAAAAGTCAGTATGCACGTCCATCCACCAAAGAAAGACGGCTTTACGATTATCTGTACGGTTAATAACAACCCTCGTCTTCTGGAATCAATTCTTATTAAGAGTACCAGTACTGATGTACTCATGAATGATCGAGTAGGTTCTAATCCACTGGCATTGAATTTGTAAATAGCTCGTTTGGTCATGTCATCATGTACATAGCAGTCTTTGTAAATTTGTCATTTCATCATCTGATTTTATTGTTAATTGTCCTGTTGTCATATGATTCCATGCCATCGCTTGTAAATTTTACTCATTATCATCTTGTCATATAAAAGCTTGACTTTATGCTAATTCTGTTAGCACCTGATGAATGCATTAGAATAAATGCAGAAACGTGTGAATTGATTGTTTTATTTTATTATTCTTTATATATATATATATATATATATTAGTGCAGCAGTATACAAATGAAATTCAGTAATAATATTTGAAAACAATGTTGGCCTGTCAAAATCTTGCGGTTGGGTACCTCCATTCACAGTCAAGGTCTAATTAACATGGCCTCTTTCTAGGTTTATTGAGGCGTGGTTTATTACGTAGAGAAACATGCTCAGCAGGGCATCGAATACTATGTGACAGCATAAACTCGCGCAGGTGATGACCATTTTGCGCTTATGCGAGAAGATATTCATTACGAAAGGAGCATGGTTGGATAATTCGAATGTGAGTCTTTGTTTTTTGTACCATCATATTGCTGATTTAATTGTCAATTAATGGCTTTGCAAATTTTAAAGAGGATCCCACACCCTTAGATGCACCTCCCAAAGGTCGAAATCGGAGTGAGTCATTTTCACATTATCGATTCAAATAATATCCGCAAGCCATTTTAGAAATGAGGGGCGGTGGCGGGCCACCCAAAATGTCCCGGCGATGGCCCGCGGGCCAAGCGGTGCCCACCACTGCCCTAAAATATGCTTCCCAAAATCATTACACCATATTAACGATTTAATAGACATGTCAGCACAGTTGATGTAACAAATTGCGGCGTCACGAAATCAGAAGTCTTATTCATTTAGTTTTTGCAGTGGAGCAGTCTTAAGCTGCTCCCTAGCTAAAGTTACTCCTCTTTTCCTATGCTTTTTTCCTGCTTGTTTCAGGGTGCATCCAATCTAGATCAGAGCTACTTTGTAAATCCAAGGAGGAATTTGCAATCAGATTTCAGAAATATGTAGTCGTTGAGTTGGAATGCGAATTTAGAACGCACAGCAGATTAAATTGCGAAGTTAGCGGGACCAAGCGGGAGCATCTTACCCAAAGATAAATTTCAGAAAAAATGCAAGCTTTTCACTCGGAATATCAATCAAAATAGTTTCCTCCACACAGTAAAGCGAACTTTTTTATGGGAGTAATTTTAGCTTAAGCCAAAGTTACTGGGGAGTAAATTTGGACGGTAGTGACTTTAGTCCGGTGCATCAGCTTATTCAGCCTCCGAGATGGGTGAACAGAGAAAGTGCGGAAGTTGCTGCATTTACATAGAGCAAGATCAATGTGTTCAGTTTGAGGCCAATGCCGTGTCAGAAGCAGAAATATATTTTTGTTTTACGTCTGTGACACTAACCTGGCCACCCGCCTGACCATTTTTGATATCACTCAAACTACCCTGCCCCTATTTTTGATATGTGGCAACATGTGCCATCATTTATTAGAAGCAACCATTTATTAGAACGCCTCCATTACAGAGAAAAATGGATTCAAAATTCAAATGGCCGGCCTGTGAAGTTATGTCGACAAAAAGTTGTCTATAATCCTGCGTGCTCGTCTACCAAATCTATTTATACGCAAACGTATTAGAGTAACCCTAGAAAGGATGTGACAGGAATTTATTTCACAAAAATTGGTAAAGAAGCAATATTTATATATATATATATATATTACCAGGTTACTTGTCGAAACATGTAATGAGTAGCGCCTGCGTGAAGCGCCTCAATCTCGGATGCGGTATTAAGTGATTGCAGAAAGCAGTCCGCCCTCCACGTGCCTGCGTTAAAGCAGTGCCTTCCTGGCTAATTCACGCTCTCAACAGATGGTCCGGTGGCCTTGTGGTTAGAGGGTATGCTTGCACGTCCTCTAGCTCCAACGTCGCTGGTTCAAACCTACCCACGACTGATGAGGCCCAACAGGCCGAAACATGTCTCGTGGTGGTTACATCTGGTGAGATTTGATAAATATATATATATATATATAAGTGCATTTTGTCTTGAATGATTGCAAATCTAGTTATGCATGTCATTCCAATTGATGCTAATATCGAAAATACCTAGCAGCTTATATTTAGTATTAACTGAATTGTCCTCTCCTTCCAGACATAGTTATTCAACGTCTATCATACATCATTCATTGTCTGAGTACTGATGTCGTAGGCCACCACACCCGCAAAACTCACACATGCCCACACGGTGAGAGTAGCAGTCCTTCCAGGGTTGAAGAGTCGCGTTTTCGGATTTTCTGCCGCCCAAAAGTGCACGCTGTGTTTATTCACTGTCCCATTCAATGCAAAGACACACTCATCGGAGAAAGTTATCTTGCGTAGAAACGCAGGGTCACTGTTGATCTTATTCAGCATTATTTCACAAAATTGCTTTCTCCTATCACTATCTCCATCCATCAGAAACTGTGAGTACATTGGCTTGTAGGGATGCATTCCACTGGCTTTCAAAATGCGGCAAACGGTCGACTGTGAAATGTCAAGCTCGTCAGATATTCGGCGAGTTGATGTTGTAGGATTTTTATGCACCTCACACAGAACGGCAGCTGTGGTGTCATCTCCTGATGCTGACACTGGTCTTCCACTGCGAGGGCGATCGTTTTTAAGGTTTCCTGTTTCCAACAGTTTCTTCTTCCAATCTTGTAACGTTGATCGTGGTGGTGCAGGTTTGTGGAATTGTTCGTTGAACTTGCGTCGGCTAAATTCGATAGACTCGTTCTCGAACGATATGATCCATGCGGTGATCGTAACTTTCTCCTTCATCGTGTATTCGGTCATGATTGAACTTGTCGTTGTTTACAAAACAGCGAATGCTAAAGACACTGCTAAAGAATGTCAATTTCTATCTTTTATCATAGCTTATTTCAAATTAAGCCAATGAAATCTAAACATAGATATCAAACAATAGCCCAACCGATTAGTATGCTTGTAATATTAAAAGACAATCGTCGCTTTTAATGAGAAGCATTGTTATGCGGTAGATATATGATTTCATTTCGATATAATAATTAATTTTCAACTGCCGGGGACTTTTGACTCACCCTGTACTATCATTCTCACTTCAAATCATAATTTGTAAATATCTCACTTCTGATTTCATTGTCATTCTTGTAAATATGTCATTTTATGTACTTGATACTTGTCATCGCATAACCTGTCATACTTTTGTTATAACCTGATCAACGTGTTTTCATGCATTGGAAATATACGATGCATATATACCACTTTCTCTCTTCAACCATCTCAGAAGCTTAGTAAGACAGAAAAGCAGAGAGAAATTTAATAAGTAAGACCTCTAATTCCCTGACACCGTAGTTTATTTTATCAGCGCTGCTGATGTGTCTGTTAAATCGTTTTTTTTGGTGTGATGATGTTTGGAACATATTTTAAGACATCAAATGTTTTTGTAAATGCATGTTTTTGAACGTCATCAATTTTGTTTGAAGGAATTATCATGAAGACAGTTCCGGATCAGAACATTATTCATCATTCTTAGCAATCATAATCTCCATATAAAGATAATCAACAACTTCATTTGATTGACAGCACTCAGCTAATTTGAAGGAAACTCCTTAATCAGAAATCCTGTCGTTTCTTGTTCAATGCTGACACATCCAGAGCTAATTCAAGAACTTCTTGCAAATGTCTGTCTAAGTTTGCCTTTTGTTGTCATATATATCATCCTTCAATATTTCCTTTCATGTAAGATGGACATCGAGCGTGAGAAATGATACATTTCAAGAGTCGGCTTGTAGACTTTCTCTCCAAATGTCTACTTAACTTAATTATCCTCTTCACAGCGATTTGGCTCATATGATGGAAAGCACTAAGTGGTATGTTGAGAATTTTCGAGTGCCTCATACATGTTTATCAAATGTCAACTCAATGATAGACATGATCTAGAGTAGACTTTAAGATATACAAGAGCAAAATAACACTACATAATGACAATGAAATGGAGGTATATGAGTAGGAAAATTCATATTCTTCAAGTTCGATCATTTAACATCAATCAATTTCAGTCGACCTTTCCTGAGCGACAGAATCATTTCATCAGATTGAAGCTAATTCATTTTACCTTTTGTAATATATATTTCCCGGAAATAAAAGCTCGTTATTGATGTGCATAATATACATTGCAAAAAAAGAGTCATGAAATCTTTCTTACGACCGGAAAAAAGGCCGATTAACGAAGTTTCCTGAAAGGAGTCGATTGTGAATAGCGAGTGCATGTCTGACATCTTTACTTCTTTTAATATAAGCTAGAGAAGGAGGATGATCCGATTACACACCAAATGTGTCCCTCAACTGAAAAAGGTGAAGAAAGATATATGGGGATTTTATAGAACAATAACTAGAGTAACTAACAGGATAGAAAAGGAAGCATAGCTCATAACAGAATAGCTAAAGAGAGGCGAAGAGCCGAAATACTGAATAGATGAAATGCAAAAAATATGGTGATGCAAGCATAATATCCAAGTAGTAATTTACAATTGTAGAACTCACTCATACTCGTCTTCGTTTCACCGTATTGCCATGGTTGGACGCAAATGTAACGAGCAAGGGTAAAAATCGAAATATTGTAAAAGACAATAACATCAAAAATTCAGATGACATAACATAATGATATTAAACATTTGTTATATAAAAAGCTTTAAAAATATTAAGTCTCCATGGAAAGCGACTGAATGTGTGCAGAAGAAGACTGACGAGGTGCAACGGAAGACTGGAGAGGTTCCACGGAAGACAAGAGAGGTTCTATGGAAGACATGAGAGGTGGTACGGAAGATACTTCATGAGAGGTGGCACTGAAGACAAGAGAGGTGGCAAGGAAGATTGGAAGGGTACTGAGGAAGACTGAAGAGATGGCACGGAAGATTGGAAGGGTACTGAGGAAGACTGAAGAGGTGGTACAAAAGATTGGAAGGGTACCGAGGCAGACTGAAGAGGTGGCACAGAGGATACTTTATGAGAGGTGGCACGGAAGATAGTAGACAGGGTGGCGGCCAGATTTCAAGCTTCAAATTCCCGGGCGATTCTCAGGTTATTTCATGAAATTTCCACGCTATTTTTCAAATTGACCAGGTATGTTATTTCGAACATGTTAAATTGAAGCAACAAATTGCATTTCGACATTTTGATTTTTAGAGCGTATTCATGCCATGATATCAAAATGCACATCTTAACCCTTTCGATCCTAATGACGACACGTTGTCGTCACGTCATATGCGCTATGACGACAAGGTTTCGTCATTTACCATATTGCCCTATATGTAACCTTGAGTTATTCCGGTAGATTGAATTGTGTTATTAATTGCTTTTAGCGCTTAATTTTTAAAACCATACTATAGTTTAGCAATGTAAAACGGAAACAATACTATGTTAAAACGTAATATCTGTAAAACGCACGAATGCACATGTTCAAGAAAGGATACCCTCTACAGATGGTAAGAGAAATCCAATGAAGCGCTGTCGTGTTTGCTTTAGTGGCGGAATAAGACGTGAATCAAGATACTGTTGCAGCTCGTGTCCAGAAAAGCCTGCTTGCTTGGGTGAGTGCTTTACTAAGTTCAATCATAACTAATCCCACCATGAGGGAAGTCACGAATACACTGTGTGCATATGGTAGAGAATATAGAGTATTTTGGATAATTACAATTGTTTTCGTTTGTTTTTGTGAAATCAGAGTAATATTTGACATATTAATCATCACAATTTGTGTTATTTAGTGTCATGACAGCAATTTTTAAGCGAATACACACTAATTAAAAAATCATGAAATTTCGGATTTTTACAGCCACATAGGGGGAGTCATGGATGAGAAACAGGATCGAAAGGGTTAATACAATAGCACGATGTCACCAATTTATCGAGAAATATCAACAAGAGAAACCAGAAAAACTGCCACACTAAGCGAAAACCGTGAAGGACAGAAGTATTCCATCATATCATCATTTTTGTATCAGTTTGCGTACATACTGTCTACGCATGGTAACCGTCAATCATAAAGTTTGTGTCTGATGCTTCCATTAATGTCAGGTATAATACTGCAGAATCAAAGTCTCGATATTTCTTGATTTAAAGGATAGCAATGACGGTGCAGCGCAGTAATGGTGCCTCTGAATTCGAGACAATGCTATCGGATTAAACCATGGCAGAAGCTTCTTTATCTGGTTTAATTTGACACGAAAATGAAAATAAAAGTAGAAATTTTTTCAATATGCCAGCGCTCAAAAATTTGAAGCACGAATGTTCATCACCCTCCACTGACTAAGCCAATAGCACGAATTCTATGCAACTACTGTCCATTTTGAGTGTCCTACATGTGTCAGTTTTTGAGGTTATTAGGAAAGTCACCGGTGATTTAGTTTTTCTCAACACCCCCGATTGGTAATTCAAAACTGCAAAAAATTCAGAAAATTGAGCAATTTTAGTCTAATAAGGTAATTTGTTATTTGAACATCAATATCAACTGCAAAATTAATAAATGGGGTGCTCATTCAAAAATGCAGAACGAGGCGAATATTTTGACGCCAAAAGTTTTATCATAGGATCAATTGATGAAAAGCTAGAGGTCAAAAGGTCAAGGCGAGATGGTGAAGCTCAAATTGGAGAAATACATTACATACACATGCTGTATATTAAACAGTCGAAGCTGATTCGGCTGACATGCAGAAATTGCACTAAATTTGATTATCCTAAATTATTAAAAACTACAGATCGCTTTGCTTTTGTCAATAGCCTTGATTGGTCTGTTCAATTTTTAAATTTTGAATTATGAAAAATAGAATAAATTTTGTGAACTATTCGATTTTATCTCGTGTAAAAAAGCTATTTAGAAGTTTCATCTACAGTGAGGATGAACATAAGAAACAGTTTGCACGTACAACAACATACAGAAGATAATGTGAGTTCTTCCATGGGTTGCTTTTCCATCCAATGCACATTCCTGGAAATCTAGGTTGTCAAAAGCGAAATAGCTAAATAGTCCCGGTCTGATGCTCTCGGGGATGAAGAATCCATAACATCACTATCGATCGACAGCAGGCAAAGTTATAGAAGTTATGTATCTGCAGACGTAATGCTGGGTAATACTGTTCCCAAATCTATTCAGAGGGGTGACCGTTTGGCTAATACTTGCCTGTTTGATGACATGCAGAGCGAAACCTAGGCCTCCTTGCTATGAGGTTGTTATAGAGGTAATTTCTAACATCATATGCCGCCAATACAGTAAGTAGTCCCCTACAATACTATTGGCTCATGTTGTCTTCTTGATAGTAGCACTCACCCATCCGCTCCCATCTCAAAATGTACATCAAATATCATGTGCGGTAAGCATGTGATTGTATAATTCTTATGTGCAATTTGCCATACTGCATCATGCGATATTTCGAGGCTTGATCTATCAGATGCCGCACTATTCCGTCTTGAGTATTTACTCTTTTCAAACTTCATTTCTTTTCGAATATCTTTTGCCTCATAGTATAACAGCCGTTGATGAAGAGCATGATTTTCTCAAACAGGATTTTCACTTCGTCATCTGCATATTTCCACTTTTCAAGTCGACTCTTAAACTTCTTAACTTTGAACAGAGTAGTTGACAAAGAAGTGTGGAAGACCAAATTGATCCATATGTAGCTAAAATTGTCGATGATGAACAGAGACAGTTTAATGGCATGTTCAGAACAAACATTGTTTTGTACCTCGGAAGGTAATACAAGAAGAGATGAATAATTATATGTTCTGAACATGTGTAGCTATCTGAGGAACAATCACAACTTTTTAGAAAAAGGCATTGCAAGCGTTAACCATTTGATCAGATAAATACAATTTAGCTTTTTCAACATTCATCTCTTGTAATTTCTTTCTTACTCGGTCACGCAACTGAAAAGCAAAGTACACAACATTTTTGTGAAGTAGTTTATCCTCAATATGGAGTGCAGCTACGTCAGACGCACACTTCCGCTGCCGATCCAGCAGCCGCTATCGCAACAGGACACTGATACAGCTAATACATTTTCTGTGGTAAGGAAAGGCATGAGCTATCAAGTAAGTAAAATTCACGAAAGTCCAGAATTTTCTGTAGATATTCATTGTCATCCAAATTCTTGTTCTTTCTGAAAATAGATTCTTTACGCTGCTTTACGTTGAAAGTAGATTTTTCGTTGCTGTTAGCAACGAGGACAAACTTTCTGACCTCTGATTTGTGTAATGTTTTCAGTTAGGGTCACATGCACATCAGTATTGACTTGGCCGTATGTACATGTCAGAGAATCAAAACAAGCACTTCGTCGTCGAAACTAGTTCTGTGTATTTTTCATAAATTTCTCCAATAACAAAGTTCATTAGAAGTTAGGGTATTTAAAGGAACAGTTTGCTATGAACAAACAAACGTAATATAATGTCATAGATTTCACTATGCCACATATTCCCTCCTGTAGGAAAAGCAAATGTCAAATGTTCGAAAATGTCAAACAAGCTGCATTAACGCTAGAGCGTAAAAGATTTGATAACGGACTTCACGTGACACCATCCGTTTACAAAATGTTCATCACTTCGATCACAACCACAGCTAGTAGTAGATAAAGTTCTCATTTCGCACATGTCTTCGTCTTCTTGTACTTTGTCGCCTTCCTCCATTCTCGTCTTGCACTACGTCTCGCACGGTACCACGCACTTCTCGCGGAACGTCCGGCAGCTCGCATTCTTCTTCCATCCTGCTGTTCGATCGATCAGTCGACACATGCTTCGTGTGCCACTTCTGGCCATCATCGAGAATGACAGACCGACTGCCAATGTTTTTTGAGACTTTTAAACTACGCTTGATCTCTCCTGATCTCGGATGCTTCACACAGACTCGGTCACCTGACCTGAATGGCTCTTCGAATCGAACTTTCTTCTTGGGTTTCACATGAACTAGTGAACTGAGCTGTGTTCGCATTTCCCTATTGTGAAGACGAAAACTGGGAGACTGAAGAGTTGTTGAGTGTGGCGAGGATCGGTAGGTAAGAAGGAACTGACGAATGTACTGAGGTACTGGAGTCTTCTGAAACAAAGCCAACTCGATCTGTTCAGCCAGTGTGCGGTTAAATCTCTCTACGACGGCATTGGACTCAGGATTGTAAATGGGTGCGCGAATGTGGACAATATTTCTCTTGCACAGAAAATCAGAAAACGATGTGGATGTAAACTGAGCACCATTGTCGGACAACAGCTCTTCTGGAAATCCTTCCCTCGAAAAAATACCATCCAAAACTTCAATGACTTTATCAGTTTCAACAGACGACGCAAAGGAAACTTCAGGCCATTTACTATGGAGATCAATCACAACAATTGCATATCTTAGATATGAAGGCAAGTAGTACATTGGACCCTTAATGTCAATTGACACACGCTTCCACGGAAACTATGGAAGAGGCAAATTTTCTTTTGAAGGTGCTGGACCACTTTTGAAAGTTTTGCTTGCCATCTGGCAAACACTGCAGTTCCTAATCTTTTCTTCGATTTGCTTGTCTAGTCCTGGCCACCAATACATAGACCTGAGTCCCGTCTTGGTTTTTTGAATACCCATGTGAGATTCATGTGCTATGTCAATCAAATCGTGTCTAGCAGAAACTGGAGCAACTACTCTTCTTCCTCTCATAACTTGATGCTGGTGAATGGAGAGTTCATCTCGAATCAGAAAATAGGGCTGCAATTCGGTAGGCATGTTCTTCTTGCTTGGCCAACCTGTTTCAATGAAATTTCTTATCCTAGACAGATCTGGACATGACTCGCACGCATCTTGGAAATTTTTTACTGACATGGACTGAACAATAGCTCAGTCTTCATCCTGATCATCCGATAGCAAGTAAACCATGTCCTCAATCGGAAAACGAGAGCAGTAATCGGGAATTGTGTTATCACAACCTCGCTTATATTGCACATCGAAATTGAACGCCATGAGTCTTGTTGCCCAGCGAGCTAGTCGCAGACTCATTCGGTCAAAACCCTTTTTTGAGAAAATCATGCGAAGCGGTTCATGGTCAGTTTCAAGCACAAACTTTCTTCCTAAAAGGTACGGTCTCCATCTCTCGCAGGCCCAAACTAGCGCAAGACTTTCCTTCTCAGTTGTGGAAAACTTCTTTTCTGATGCTGTGAGCCTCTTGGATGCAAATTCAACTGTTCTCTTTCCAAAATGTGGATCAACAATCGAGAGCGTAGCTCCTAGTCCAACACTTGATGCATCAGTCGACACAATGACTGGCAGATTGGCATCAAAAGGTGCTAGGGCAGAACTTTGACTTATAAGTAGCTTCATTCTGTCAAAAGTCACTTGAGCTTCCTGAGACCACGTGAACTGTGGAGAACTTAACAAACACCGCAGAGGTTCTACCAAGGTTGAAAAATTTTGAATGTGTTTTGCGTAAAAACCGAAAGCACCCAATGTCGTGCGAAGCTCAGTGAATGACGTTGGGGCGGGGGATTCGATCAGTGCCTTGACCTTTTCACATGAGGGCTTGATGCCATGTCTGTCAATGTCGTGTCCTAAGTATGTGATCTTGCTGACACCGTAAATGCACTTGGCTTCATTCAGCTTCACATTGTGGTCATTCAGTCGGTTCTGCACTGCTCTTAATCTCTGGTTGTGGATTTCAGTAGAAGGTCCAGTGACCAAAACGTCATCCAAGTAGCATACAACACCGTCAATACCTTTAAGAATCTTGGATATGACGGACTGGAAAGCAGATGGACATGAGGCCAACCCGTAAGGGCATCGCTTGAATCGGAACAAACCGTCAGGTACTATGAACGTGGTCAAATCTCGACTTTCTTTATGGAGTGGTAGTTGCAAGTATGCCTCTGACAAATCTAGCTTTGAAAAAGTCGAAGAGTCCTTCATGGAGTGCAGTACTTCCTCAATCCTTGGGAGTGGATAGCCATCAACAACGACAGCTTGATTCACGGCTCGCAAATCAACACATACTCTAAGCTTCCCGTTCGCTTTCTGTACTGTGACCAGGTTGGAAATCCACTCAGATGCCTCAACTCTCTCAATGACATCGGCAGCAAGTAAACGCTTCACTTCATCAGAGACCTGATTCCGAATCGAGAAAGGAATTTGCCGCAATGACTGGCGCACAGGTCTAACATCTGAGTTTACACGAACTTTGTGAGTGTAGCCTTTGATGCATTCTAGAGCAACGACATCTGGCTGAGAAGCAGGGGAAGTGAGTGATGCAGACGAATCACTTGTGAAATTTGCAAAAGAATCAGGATCAGCATGAGAAACCTGAGCAGTGGGACTGACATAACTCGTCTGACAGATAGAATTTGTAGACACAGAAGGTACATGTGGTGAATCAATTGTCTGCGGAGAGTTCCGAGAAAACAGGCATGCATTCATGTTGACATTCAAGTTCGATCTGGCTGGAGAAAGTAGATCCCAAAGATCTTTTCTTATACTATGAAAGCGTCTCATCAAGTCACGGCCAAACAATACTTCCTTCTCTCTCAGTGAGACAACAACGAAGGGTACTGTGCAACTCTCTTTGCCGTCAGCAGAAGTGCAAAAAATTTCTATCTTTCCAATCACTTGAACTCTTTCTCCTGTGTAAGTGAACACTCTGATGTCACATTGATGAAGCGCATCCTGAATTCTCTTCTGAGACCAAAACGTTGACAGAACTTGATGTGGAATGATGCTAATGCCACAACCGGTATCCAAAACACCTGAGAGAACCTGGCTCTGCACAATCAAACTCGATGTGAACTTCTCATCGTGATTAGGATTACCCAAATTGCAAATTGTGATGCGACAAACAGTGGAATCTTCATCTGGCCCATCGGTGATTTCATTCACTCTAACACCTCTACCCCTGGACTGACCACGGTTAAAACGACTTGGAGCTCGATGCGTACTGTGACTTGACTGACTTCTAGGTCGACTGCTACAGACTTTTGAAAAGTGACCCATCTTCTTACAAAAATTGCAAACTTTCTCTCTGGCAGGGCATTGGTCATACGTGGCAACATGCTTATCAGACCCACAACGATAGCATCGCGTGTGCTGGTTACCTGAACTGATATGCTTACTTGATTTTTGCTTGTAACCTTGAAAACGATCACGCTGTCTAGACGAACGGATATGGAGTGCTGCATGACTAGAAACAGATCCATGTGACCAAAAAGTGGAGCTTTCTTGCGTGACACGCTCATACTCTTTGGCAATGTCGTCAGCGCCTGCGAACGTCAGCTTGCTGTCATCTTGAAGTAAAAGCTTCTCTCTAACCCGGTTGTCATGAACACCTATAATGAATTGTCCAAGCAGTGATTCGTTGAGCGGGTCTGTACTAACCATAAACTCGCAACTGGAGGCAATCTGCCGCAAATCAGAAGTGAAACTCTCAATCGACTCGCCCTGACGCTGCATGCGCTCATGCAGTTTGAGTCGGTATGTCCACTTAGAGGTGGATCCCACAAAGTAGTTCTTCATGACCTTCTTCAGGTCGGCAAGTTTAGAAACACTGGAGCTGTCAAACGTGTACAAGATCCTCTGACCTTCCGATCCTAGGCACGAAATCAACAGAGCCCTACACCTAGCTTCCTCAGTGGTGACATCTAGTCCTACGGCAAGCAGGTAGTTGTCGAAAGTACGTATCCAAGTATCCCATGCAATGGGTGGTTCGCCTGGAGTGTGAAGGAAAGGTGTGGGCGCAGGAACGCCAGTAATGACGCTAGCCATAACTCAAAAGAAAAAAAGAGCAGCTCAGTCCTAGAACTTCAGTAGTGCAAATATTAGTAAGTTTTGTCAAATCCTATTCCTACTTTAGTAAATGAATTAGTAATTGCATAGAAAGAACTTCACACTCTCAGGATATCAAACATCCTCGTCGCCAATGTAATGTTTTCAGTTAGGGTCACATCAGTATTGACTTGGCCGTATGTGCATGTCAGAGAATCAAAACAAGCACTTCGTGGTCAAAACTAGTTCTGTGTAATTTTCATAAATTTCTCCAATAACAAAGTTCATTAGAAGTTAGGGTATTTAAAGGAACAGTTTGCTGTGAACAAACAAACGTAATATAATGTCATAGATTTCACTATGCCACAATTTGTCGATGTCTTTTTACATTAAATGATTCGTTTGATAATAAACTTGTTATAATCATTTTGTTTGTCGCAATGTATTCCTGGTTTTCAGCATCTGCATCATCTGCCTTCAGTTCTTTCCTATGTTCCACTGTCTTTTTGCTGGTGTATGAACGACGACATTTGACCTGGTACTTAAAGTTGACGCTTCGAAAGAAAAGTAAGCGCCTTTAAGCTGAACGTCGTCAATTAATCGCCTTATAATTTCATCATCGCGGTGACTTACAGCATAACGAAAACTATCACATTCAGCATCAGTTAAATTATTGAAACTTTCTATCCTTTTTTACACGAAAAATAGTTTGTCCAAAATACTTTTTAAGTGCACGTACATAATGCCTCTTTCTAAACCTCAGTTCAGTCAATTCATTCATATTTCGCCGAAATTGTTCACTAAGAAAGAAATTCTCTGATTTGGAAACCCTCCGCATTGTTCACGTCAAATCGTGAAATATTGTAATCATCATATCAGTAAGAGTTAAAGTCAAAAAAAAGTAATGATCTTCATTCATCAGTGTAGCTTCACATTTAGCTGTATGCGTGTTCGCACCCATTCCGCATCCAGGTCAAAATGAAACTTGGATTAAAACATAAGAAAAGGATACCTGGTAACATTTTACTTAAGATAAATGAGTATAATGTACACGAACAAAATGATATTATTTTTCGATGTAGGTGATGTCGTTCAATAAGGCGTACTAAGTAGATTATGTAAAAGTAGGCCTACTGGCGAGAACTGAGCATTCATTTTATCAAACACCATCTAAGTGAGCTGGTTTGCCCAAAGTGACTTTGCCAAACAGGGAGTGGGCTTGTTTTTCTCTAATATGCAATACATGCGATCACCATCACAAGCTAAACAGAGAAAACCAGATCTAAACACCAAACTTGTAGAAACTTGTAACTACAACGAAATTGAAGTATATTATCCTGCAAGAACAATTGAGTTGTCATGAGTAAATGTGAGATATCGTTTACAAGAAATAATTCACTACAGGAAAAAAGTTTCTTGAATTTTTCATAATTCAAAATTTAAAAATTGAACAGACCAATCAAGGCTATTGACAAAAGCAAAGCGATCTGTAGTTTTTAATAATTTAGGATAATCAAATTTAGTGCAATTTCTGCATGTCAGCCGAATCAGCTTCGACTGTTTAATATACAGCATGTGTATGTAATGTATTTCTCCAATTTGAGCTTCACCATCTCGCCTTGACCTTTTGACCTCTAGCTTTTCATCAATTGATCCTATGATAAAACTTTTGGCGTCAAAATATTCGCCTCGTTCTGCATTTTTGAATGAGCACCCCATTTATTAATTTTGCAGTTGATATTGATGTTCAAATAACAAATTACCTTACTAGACTAAAATTGCTCAATTTTCTGAATTTTTTGCAGTTTTGAATTACCAATCGGGGGTGTTGAGAAAAGCTAAATCACCGGTGACTTTCCTAATAACCTCAAAAACTGACACATGTAGGACACTCAAAATGGACAGTAGTTGCATAGAATTCGTGCTATTGGCTTAGTCAGTGGAGGGTGATGAACATTCGTGCTTCAAATTTTTGAGCGTTGGCATCTCGCCATCACCTTTTGACCTCTAAATCTGCACCCATTGACCCTATCACAAAACTTTTGGTACCAAAATGTCTTTCTTGTCATAGGCATTCGAATGATATCCGGTTTGTTGACTTTTGCATTCGTTTTGGCATCACAAATTCGTATTACGTGTTTCGCACCTCAATATTTCACGTTAATTTCCTGTGAGTCAAAATCCAAAAAATCGTTGAAATTTCAGTTTCGCAAGAGAAGATCCAGAGCAGAAATCCTCCAGAGTAGACATCCTAAAATCGGTGTATCTAGGTCCAATCTGCAAAAAATACCACAAGCAAAAGTACGTCCTAACCTGACTACCTAACCTTATTTCTAAGCACGTTTTCGCACCTTGGCACTCCTACTATCACTGTTATGGCAGAAACTGTCGGCTGTCGAAGTGAACTCCTCAACTCGGCTGAAAACAGAGATGTATTATTTCTTACCAAGCGAATAATCAACCGATCTATTCGAAAACATGTCTTTTTTTCCGACCGGATCCAACTGGCGATGGAGAAAAAAATCATTCTTCCACCTGTGCACGGTGGTCTTCGGAACGCCAACTTTTCGGATAACTAGGCTCGGACTACCCTTCCGACAAAAGAGCAGAGACTGTGCCATTCAAAAACACTTTCTCAAGCTTCGAATCAGTCATCATGACATAACTCAAAACTGAATGGAAATTTTGTTTACAACTTATCTGGGTCAACACTTTGATCTGGCTATGCAGACGTCTGGACAGCGTAGATATTGAAAGCCTGAAAATGACCTTGTCGACGTCCTTGTTAGCGCCAGAAGATGTAAACAACTTTTCAACAATCAACAGAAACAGAAACTTATGCAATGAATTTGTGACATCATACATTATGTGCGGAAACCGATTTCGACCAACAATGCATCAAAAGAATGTTCAGAGAAAGCCCTCTCACCTACTGTTTGATTCATTGTAATGTTAACATGTTTTCAACATTGAAAATGTTAGATTTCTAAAAGTGGCGATTTTTACATTTTGACCTTTGTCCACCTTAAACAACGGCGGATACAAATGTACAATAGCTCATTAAAAAGTTGAGAGCTTAAGCCCTTGAATGGTGTATAGCTTATTGATGTAATATCTGATTGAAAGGCAGGAGAATCGATTGAAGTTTGACACATTTTAGGTGGTCCGTTTTTTATGATCAACTCTGTACATATGATGTGATCGCGGTTAACGGGTAGAATACATGCATCCAGGTTTGGGATAGCTGGGCATTATTTTTCTAGGCATCTGCTATGGGCTAGCAAAATTTACTTGATACTTACCTACAACAGTATTTATTGACATATTTTTCGCGTTTCTGGTATAATCGGGACCTGAACATTGAGCAAAATCTTTTCCGCTAGAAGAAGCTCCAGATAGTTCCATATAATAGTGACCCCGACATTTGGAAGCGGCGGTCTATACATAAGCCCCTTGGCTTTGATGACCATCCTGTTATTATTTACTGTGAGGTTTTTGAACTCATCACTTAGCCTAGCCATTGACTTTTATAAGAAATACCAACGAAAACTCAGATGTACTTCTTTTCAGTGGCAGCGCTGGTAGAATTTTGTTGGCATGATTTTGCATTGATATCTTCCTCCACTTGGTGTGGATGTAGGCGTATAAGCAACATACAGTGCTGAATTACGCGATTCTTCCTTAGATTTTTTATTGCTCAAAAGTTGTGCACTTGTAAAATATCTTTCAGCTAATGAAATTGATAACATGAAGATGAACTATCATTTTCTATGTGACTTTTTTAGTATGTGTTTATAGACTGGATAATTTGCCATATTACGAGTCTGTTACGGAATTGCATGCAAGCACGTTAAGAAACACAAAAATCATGACGAAGTTTACGACCCCTCTCGATTGATTGCGAGCATATGCTTACATGTACAAATTATGGTCAACCCAATTATGTACACGACTTGATGTGAATAGCTACAAATTGCTTTTATAGGATATAACGATTACTTATTTGGAAAACGTTTAGCCATTATTTCACTATAGCGACCCGTCAACGTTCTAGCCATCGCATCGCAGATATCATTGAGACAGTCATATGGAAAAGAAACTTATGAAGTCATGAATAGTCCATCCAGATGTTGTGCAAACATGTGCATTTACTTGATTTTATCAATTAAGATTCGAAGAAATTTGATAGAAATAGTGGGCGTAATAATAGTCACATTAATGGCAGTTGAAATCGAGAAATTATGCTCATTGAACTCAGCCCTAAAACATCACAAAATGGCATTCCTGGGCTAATTAAGGGCGAATTGACTATTTCGCTGAAATTTAAGGGCGATTCCCGGGCCCCAACAAAATTCCCGGGCGATTCCTTGGCTGGCCGGAATTGCCGGGCTTGGCCGCCACCCTGAGTAGAGATGATGCAGAAGACTTAAGGGATATAAAGTGGCAGTCTATTTATAGACATATTGAATGCCTAAAAACTAACAAATTTTGCAAATATCTCCAATGGAGGCTTATTTCACAACCATGCTGTCCTGTGAAAGAAAGATCTCTTGAAATGTAGGGGAGGCCTAGGTTAGTTGATACATTTTTTAGTTTTTCGTGTTTTTTAAAAAAATTTGAGCAGTTATGTAAATTCCAAAAATATATTAGAATTCTCTAGAGTATAGGAAAGCTAGAAAACATAGACATGTTTAGCTTTTGGTTTGTAGAAGAACAGTTACACATGCTTCAAAAAGTCCATCAAAATGTGTCAAGTAACCTTGTAGAGCAGGTTTGTTGATACTCTCGATAAAGTTAGTTGATACAGATTTTATCAAATTGATATATCCTACTCTTTGCTCCATGGTATGCTTACATAAATACGAAATAATAGCACCTATTAAAAAAATTTACTGGAGTTTATAGACCTAACGTTAGATTTTGTCAAATTCACTAGCATTTTGATGCTGTGGATTAAATGCCGTTGCTATGGTGCCTATCATTTAAGGATCACGATGATGTGGTAGTAAAATAGTAGAATAGGATGGCAGTGCTATCTTGAATGGCAATATGAAGCATGACGATGAGCTTGCGCATTCTACATTGTCACATTTTGTTGATGAATAGTATTTATGGTTATTTATTTCTTTCCTATGTCAGCTAGGACTACATGTACGGTACATACACATGTCTTTCGCATCTGTTTTTGGAGAGGCCTATGCCTCTCATGGAAGCAGATGTTCCATCAAGCACACTTAAATTTATATATTGATTCTTTATCATCACATTATTTAAAGAATGTCAACAATCTCGTCTGCAGAACTTTGATGAGTTTTATACGTTGAATGCTGTGTAGGCCTATCAGACCTATCACTGGCCGCCGTATAAAGCAATCATGCTAAAAGCGATCCATGAGACATATGCTACTAAGACAAACACTGAGCAAAACCTATAATCAAACCAAAAGAAGCCGAAACTTCTCCTGAAGCAACCCTAAATAATAAATCTAATAACCCAAGGCTCATTTTCATTCTAAATTAATTTTCGCGTAAGCCGCATGATAAGATGATAGCAATTCGAAGTCGATGTGGTCTAAAAGTATCCCACCTATGTCCTAGTCATAGCACTTATTCATGGATATCCTTGCTCATCTTTAACTAAAACTTGCATAAACCTATAACTTTCAAGCTTCAAAAAATATGACTGTCAAAAGAATCTCATATAGTCCACCGGTGCGACAATTTCCGTAAATTCTAAGACTTGAAAAGTCAATAAAACTAATTGTATATACACTATAAGTTCATTATCAAGCACAAATACATGCATGCGTGCATGCCAGCATAAATCTACGTAAGGGATGAAATGAGTGGAGGCAGTTGTGTCACCTTCATTCTAATCTGGTTAATCATTTCAAGTAGGCTTATTCTAGGCCTACTCCGATTCATAATATTGTAATGTGAATATAAGATAATAACCATAAAGTATGCAAGTAAATGCATTCATGCTGTTTTCAGCTATTGACTCTTGTTGTAGAATCATGTGTGTGATAGCAGTTGGAAAAAGTTTCGAAATTTGAATTTAGAATCGTTTCAATTGCAGACTGTTTAGGCCTATTTACATTGCACCTTTTGTCTAGATTGTCAGCTTACTGAATTCATCATGAATACTGCGAGATATTAAATTGTGGTTACAGCAGGATATTGATGTGAATAAATAAACAAAAATGCATATAAAGGTATAACTCTCGATCATCACATCGACGCCCTCATATCAGAATCTCGGCCGCAGATCTCCTAATAGTAATTAGATTGTGGTTTATCACACATAGTGCATCTTACAAAAACCAAACACAACTATCTGGAGCAAAAGAAATCAAATCTTTGAGAATTTTTTGAGTGAACAAAAAAGGGAGCACTTTTACTGGATTTTATATAATTCGAAGTTGCTGAATTGATCAATTCCGTGAACCTTTCTAGCATGCAAAATGTCCATTAAGTGTCGCCTGAACTTGTTTATCTAGGTATTGACGTACAGTCTATCTCGGTTAATACAACTAGCTCCGGAAATGGAGCTTCAATCGAAGCTGCTGCAATATAAGGTTAGTTGATGCGCGTCTCAACTGACCTGCACACTGCTGTATCAGCTATCCTAGCATGCTGTCGTTACAGATCCTCTGCTCAAGAGTATTCTGTTATCTAATTGCTAGACTATGTGTACTTTTAAACAATGACTATGCTGTCATTTGAAATATTATAGGTATCCATATCTACTCGCTGTAGTCTACAGCACGAAGTTAGAGTGCTCGCCTGATTTTCACTGTCAACGGCGATAAAGTGATTGTAGATTCTCCCTGCGCATGGTCAGTTCATGCGACGTCGTCACTAACATCAAAGAAACAATGACAAACGCCTACAAAGGCATTCTACGTCATGACCTAAGAAGAACTATCACGAGAGAGAAAAGTCGACTATGTCAACTAACCTTGCGTATCAACTAACCTAGTCCTCCCCTACAATGCAACAACGAAGTTGCGCAGTTAAGTGTGGATCTGCGTAGCCGTTTCCTCCAATGCTTCTGACAAAAAGAGTTCATGGAGTAAAAGTAGCAAGTTCATGAGAACAAAGCAGGGCTGTGGAGCCGGAGCCTTAAGGAGCCGATGGTTTTGGTCGGAGCCGGAGCCGGAGCCGATTTATCACAAAGGCTCCGGCTCCGATAGTTTGAGCTTTGATATAAATCTAGAATTTTGAAAGTTATTAATTGGCATCATAAAAAAATTAAATCATTTGAAATCTAAAGATATGTCTTTTAAGTATACCAATGATCTGTCCTCCACGATATCTTTCTTTGCAGTTGCCGCCTTCTTTTGTATTATATTTATTATATATTTACACACATGTATAATATTTTTTTATTGCATATGTTTCGTGAGACTAATTTCCATATTGACAACGTATTTTCCAAAATCCATTAATTTGAAGACTTGTTATATGCATGCTAACTAGATGATTGTAGATTCCTAGAGACAAATCGCCAGTCATTTATGTACACATTTCCAGTTCAGTCAGCAAAGATAATATAGCTACATTTCTTGCGCAATGTCTTAAATCTAATATGGTTACTATGTAAGCTATCATCTATCGGTATGGCTACTGGCATCTGTGACAATGCCAATTTCGTTAGATTGTATTGTAGGCTCTTGTGCAGTCCCCCCCCCACCTACATTTTTCAAAACAATCGATTATTCAATTTGATCAATTTTGATTGGAGGGAACTCTTCACACTCACACGAATGACCTGACTACAAGTCCTCACATGGCTATAGCAATAAGCGACCCAGCCACTTCTAGTAGCGCCCTATTATTTTAACCCGTTTTTGCCCAAATTTTCATTTTTGACGAAACCACTATAAAAGTATTATTTTGCCTTCACTCATGTCAAATACCAGTATAGGCAATCAAATATCGGCTTTATAGCTTGTAATTTGAAATTTGAAATTTTGTTCCACAAGTGGAACTGTGGGCATGATTGGCTCCGTGTAAGATGTTCCAGAAGTGGAACTGTGGGCACGAAGGACCTTGTGAAAAAATAAAAAACATAATCTGGAAAATCAATGAACCATTTCTTTATTGAAATACAAGAACTCTGAGACCCACTAATATAACAGATAGGCTAATTGTTTTTGTCGAAAATGTAATTATTGGCTATGAAAAGCTTGAAAACATTTTTCGTGAACGTTAAGTCGACACTTTTTGCACCCTTTCATTGTATTCGTTTTGAACTGTGCACAGCGCCCTTGCTTGACGCTTTCGATAAAGTGACCTCCTGAAACAGAATGGTTTGATAAATTGAAAAATACTTCAATGAATAAAGAACGGTTTATGATCATATATTAAATTTACTTTCAGTGCCAAATGTAACTATTTTATGAAATACGAATTTAGAAATCTGAAGGTAATAGAATGTGATTCTAATTTATATTTTTGAAAAATTCTAGACAACATGATTTGATAGTCTAAAATTAGCATTGACGAATGAAAGCAGTTTAATCGTTAATGTAGACCTACATATGCCCAAATGTTTTTTACACCTTCTTAAATTAATTGTTTTTATAAATGCATGTATAGAAATATGATTGCGAAATGGCATCAGATGAATCCAATTAATTGTTTTTATAAATGCTGAAATCTGATCATGGCATCAAATGAATCCAATAATCTTTATGCTAGATGAGTTAAGTGATCAAATATTTATGAAAATATTTTTAGAATAAACCTTCACCTTTTCTTTACCTTGACAATATCGAATAGAATCAGGAACACGTTTGCATGCAACTTTGTGTCGAGCTTGGGATGGTCTACCAAGGCCTCGATTCGATTCAGCAGCTTGAGTGAGAAGGTACGTTTGCACAACCTTTCGCCGAAAAAAGAGAAAATCGCCATCATTTCCAGCTTTAACGTACAGGCGCCATGCATTGTGCATTGCTGTCTCCATCCCAAAAACGAATGCTGACCACCATCATTTTCTCGATCGATTAGCGATCCGATAATTGCTGATGTTCTCATCCATCCGATCGACGCCGCCCATGTTTTTGTTATACTTGGCCATGAAATCAGGAGTAGGAATAGAAATCTTCTTGCTTTGTGCGTGAGACCATCTTGTAGATTTTGTCATTGGATCGATACCGTAGACGTTGCTGATTACTGAGAAGACCTTATTGTTGTTGTACGACATTGCAAGAATGCCGGAACTACTGTCTTGCAAGTAATAAAATGACCCCATGGCCATTTTCGTCAATTCCTTAGCATTTTTCAAAGGACACTTTTCGAGTCGATTTGCTTTCACCGTGCCAGTGTATCCAATGCCTTTGTCAGTCAGAATGTCAACAAGTTTCAGTGATGAAAAGAATCGATCTCCGAACAAGTGAAACGGCAAGGACGGTAGTGGTGCGATCAGTCTGAGCACAACACTAGCTCCAACTCCAAGCGTAGAATTCAGACTCTGTTTACCTTGATACGGATCAAATTGTATTAGGTAACCTAGGCGATCACACAAACACCAAAATTTGTACCCATATTTGATGGGCTTGTTCTGAATATATTGTTTAGCTGAATGCCTCCCGTAATACGTCGCCATGGCTTCGTCGATGCATAAATTCTTTGGGCGATGTTTTTCGATGAGAGACAAATAAGCAGCATTTAACTTGTCAAAAAATGGCCTTAGTTTAGCAAATTTATCATCTTTGGGAAGAGAAGTGTTATCCACAAAATGCGCGTATTTTTTTATTTTCTCGAATCTATTTCGGGACATTGTGTTTGATACCGTATCGTTTGACGCTTCTGAATCCATCTCCCAGTACATGCGCCAACGTGGAACTGATACATATCCATACAAAAACAAAATAGCAAGCCACGCTTTTAGTTCATGAATAGAAATCTTGAATTCATAATCATTGTATCTCTGAGTTGCATACAATTCAAACATGTCGCACATCCACCGTAGAAAATCTGGAGTAAAAATCAACTCAAATACGTCCACTGGATCCGAAGAAACTGTCGGAGTTGTTTCTGCTGGGAAAATGGATAAAACTTTGGAATTCAAAGAAGTCTGGGACCACTTGCGATTTCTTCTACCATCCTCAATAATTGATTCATGATTTTCATCTATTCCGATATGGCCGATGTCAAGATTGACTGTCTGAATATCGGCTTCGGCTTCTGCTAGTAGTTGACGTCGAGACAAATTGTCTATACTTCTCTTTTGGTCATCGTTCTCATCGCCACTGTCTTCGGCTGATACATCCCCATCATCTGGTGGAAAAATTGAAACTGTTGCGGAAAGGATGTCGTCGTCATCTTCTATGATGGACACCACTTCTTCTAGTGTGTAGCGAGAGCGATGCGTGTTACGTCTAGCCATTGCACTGAATGAATGAAAATCTAGTTGATACAATATCGGGAGCCAACGCACGAAGATTTCTATTGTCTCTTTTCGGCTTTGCCTCTCGTGCAGATGATTCATGTACATGTAACTTGACAATCCGTTAAGGCATTACCATAGAAATTTTATTCATAGATACTCATAGCGCAGCGTGTGTATTATACCATGATTTGATGCGACAAGCAATGAGTCAGCGCGCGTTCTATAGCAACGACAGACTGTATCAGTGTGCTCCAATTATTTTGAGGCATGCGCTAGCACAGCTGAGTACTAGTGTGTCTCTTTGGTTAATGAGGAAAAACAATGAGCTCTTACCGGCAATCTTCGGTCGATCATTCATTTTCTCATCAGAATTTTACATGGGGTCGATCATGCCCACAGTTCCACTTCTGGAACAAAATTTCAAAGCAGCATCTCCATGGCAACGCGAGGTATAATTAATTATATTAGGGATGCCTTATAACATGTGATGATATCCCTTTACAAAAATATTTGCCCTACTAAATTCGGCTCATTACATTGGCGCTGACATTTTGTTGAAAATATGTTATTTAGTGATGAACGATTTTTTATATATTACTTGACTCTTTAACGCATGCATTTACAGAATTGTGAGTTACATGAAATGTCGTACTGTTTTTCCACTTACTCTTTACTAGGCCTAGTAAATGGGCTAGACAAATAAAAGAATGTGTATGGAGTTTTTGAAAACGGAGGCGATTCTAAATTTTGTTCCACTTATGGAACTGTGGGCAAAAACGGGTATCTCATTCACAATGAATTTCCTTTGACTTCAAAATTCAAAGGGTATATTTCAATGCGAAAAACCCGAAGGCAAATTACAATGTTGACTTGCTGACGAAGTTTGCGACCATGACATCGCAATTACCCACGTAGATTTTTACAACAGTACGGAATGCTTCACTCAAACCGGTGATGCTGAAACGGACATCCAATGGTGCTGCATCTTTTGACCAGAGAAAAAATGGGGGGGAGGACTGCACAAGAGCCGTATCGTGTAATAATATTTCCCCAAATGTCATAGACCTGTGGATTTCAAGAATTTTCATTATTATTTTTTCCGTCTGTCAACACTTTATGCTGATATCATGCTGACTTATATGTAAACAATAAAAAAAGACTGAGACGCTCTCAATAAAGGCGCCTTTTGACCTCCCTTTTCTATTGTCTGTGACATTAAACCGCACGCGCATTCGAAAGCTAGCAAAGTAGATGGGATTTCTGCTCGGTGCTCGCAGTCAAATTTTTATTATGCATGGCACCCTGCAACATACTGTGTGATACTCCGAGTTCAGTTTCATCAGCCTAACCATCATCAGAGGAATAGTGGTGGTAATGTGTTATACATAAATTGAATATAATAATATACATGAATCATTGATGAATTATTTAGTGCAACTTTACGCCATAATGAAAAATACGAAATTAATATAATGTAAGTTAGGCCTTAGCTTATTAAGTATGCTGCATAGAATTACAAAACTTGTCCTAAATTAGATATTTTTAATTTTTTTAAGTATGATTTTCAATTGTACATTTCTAGCCTACACTGCAATGAGGCTATCTAAATTACAATTTCTACAGATGATGAGTCGTGAGCTACCCACCGATCATATTAATCATGGACCAACAGACTATTGAATAAAGGCAATAAGAAATAACAATAACAACCTAGGCTAGCCTATATACACTTTAATATTGAATAAAGCAATTGATATCTTTATTGATACGGTATATTTAACTATATAGCCGATACCCTTTCCATGTTCGAGTAGATACAGGCCCTATAAGCTATTTAGAGGCATACGCTATCCAGTTTCATATTCAAGCTTTGTTAAAAAGCTTATACTACTATTCGGCCCCTGTGACGGCTAATTAGGTATATCATCATCACTCATGTGGTCTTATTTAATGTAGCCTCGAAGTAGACTGGTTGCAGGCTAGGCCAATTTATATTTAGCCAGTGCGGGAGATCTTTATCTAATTTAACCAATCCTGGCTATAACTTTATTTTATCTTTCAGAGATAGTCAATTCATGCAAAAATATATGACAAGTATGTTATTTGTCATTATATTAGGCTATTATCATTTTTATTATTAACTTAAGTCGTTGCTTGTTAATGAAAACTAATTTGATGATTGTAGCAAGCCTCTAAAGGCCACACCGTTATCCAAAAAACCCGTTCAACGGATCCAGGATAACCAGCATAGATAGAACCTGAATTTGAAGTCGGAGCCGGAGCCGAGCCGGAGCCTTTCGCATCAGTGTCGTGGAGCCGGAGCCGATGAGATAACGCATCGGCTCCACAGCCCTGGAACAAAGACCGAGATAACGCGACAGGGAATGACACGAAGACTACTGTACGGAGTACAGATGCAGGTTCCATATTTGAACTGAAACTGGTATCTTCAGACTAGCTGCCTTGTGCGCTGAAAGCGATCAAAGAAGAGCCTCTGATAGTCAAATGACCAAACGTATGAATAGAAACTCGAAAATAGGTTTTGAAAAGAACAGATAACCCCTCAGGCAGGCTGACATAGGCACGAACTTGCAGAATATATTTCCCAAAAAGAACGGGCTATGAATGTCTGTCTGTTCACAAAGCCTAACGTACAAAGTGTACGTTGCATTTACGTAAGTTTTGGTATAAGGCCATTTATGTGATGCTTTTAGTTATATATTAACCGAAGAAAGGTCGCATGTCACATTTATAAGTACACCAGTGCAACTACAACGAGTTGAATGTCTTGGGGAGTAGAAGGAATGTGATAAACTGCGCACAGTTATGTAATCTAGTTTCGATTAGCAAGCGGCCAGTTTATTAGGTAATCACCCGCATACTTTCAGTTTCGATTCAACCATGAGTCATACTTTCAGTTTCGATTCAACCATGAGTCATACTTTCAGTTTCGATTCAACCATGAGTCATACTTTCAGTTTCGATTCATCATACAATATGATGACTCATACTTTCAGTTTCGATTCATCATACAACTGCTCACATCACTAATCTGAATAAGCATGTTTTGAATAATTAAAATTTTTAATGTAAAAGCCGAGGATTTGAACCCGTCCTTGGAGCTTATAGGCAGATCACTTAGTTACTTGAGCAGCATCACCTCTGTCACTGGCTGTCCACCATTAAGATGTCTTTCAATCCTGTTTATCTTTCGCTAACAGATTAGATGTCAATTATACGACCCACATCAGATTCGATGCCAAAATAAAATTAAGTCTTAATACTACAAGTTGTTTTTCTAAATAGTTTACTCTGACACGTGTCTCTCTAATTCAATGAACAATTACAATGTTGTAGCCATGTGTATATTATTTTCGAAATTATAATCATTGTTCCACCAACAAGCTGCAATGTTTGATTTTTAGGTAATTATCTTCTTAGATTCCGAGGGAGCCCCAATCCAAGAACTCAGTGCTATCGCCATAAGTGATAAAACTCGAAACATTTTGGATGTTTATCATCACTTCTCAGCTTGTGAACCTTATGCCGATCTTTGGGCAAGAAGAAATATTCACTGACTCAATTGAGATTATATCCTAACCTATTATATCTACACTGTATTTCAGCTATTATAAATGAACTATTAGGAGTTCAGTCAGAAGAATTACAAGTAGAGGAAATCGACAAGGTTCTTCACAGCAACCTGCCATCAGAATATTGTAAGTATGGATAAAATTAAATATATATAATATATATATATATATATATATATATTGAATTATCGAACTCTTCATAATTTGCAGCATCTGACTTTGAACTGAATTTACCTCAATTGCCGAACGCCCCCGATGATCACAATGTTGACCGCAAGTTATATTTATCTATTTCATAGCTGAAATATCATCGTTAATTCTAATTCTAGTTGATGCAAGCGACGAGAAATGAAAATTAATATTCAATATATTTATTTTAGATAATCAATTATCTGAAGAAAAGGAAAACCCCGTGAATGGTAAGTTCGAAAACTAAATGTATAGCTGATAAAGTGGAATTATTTTAGTTATCAAAATACTCACAGTAATATGCTTTCATCTTCAGAAAAATAGAATACATTATTCACGACATAGTGTGAGAAATATTTAGTTCTTAATGGCAATTTGTGGCAATTCGCTATCATGTTGTTGAATAAAGCAACTTTGATTCGATATTTCTGTGAATAACAAGATTTTATTTTTGTAAACACCTTTAGCTATCAAAACAATTAGCAAACATCTCAACTTCAGAAAAGTGAAGCGTTGGGAAAATTTAACAATGTTTATCTTTGTCGTCGGTTGTTGAGCTTGTGCGGAGATTAGATAAAATTAGTTAGTCAAATCAATTAGATTAAATTAGATGAAATCTCAGCCGCTGCATTGTTAAAGCTAACCGATACATCTTTGGTCATTTCTTATCATATTTAATGGATACTTATAAAAATAGAAGAAATTTCAATCATTTGATAATATAGCACAATTTAGCTTCCCTGAAGAAAGAGCTTATATGAAATCGGCTTACATTTGAGCCAGACATGATAACAATGTACTTATAAATTCTGAAATGGAATATTTTCTCAATTGGAATATGATCATAAATAATCCGACTTTGACCTCTACCCGACATTTCATACACTCTAAATTCATCAATACAAGTTCCACAGTGCATATAAATTTGCTATATCTGTTAATCAATTTACAAATTTCATCAAATTTTGGACCTACTCTGACTTAAAATGAAATCTTGAGGAAGTTTCTACCCGATATTTTACTCACAGCAAAGATTTTACTATCCAACCTTCAATTTAATGTTTTCGAGAATGAGTGATTTGACGTATAGGCTTAGTGGTAGCAGAGATTTTTCATATAAAGAGTTTTTAGCCCATATGTATACACACGAGACTATACTGGCTCATATACATCAATTGAAGTAACGTGCAAAGCAAATGCTCAAGGAAGCGTCGTTGTAAAGAAAAGGATCAATGAAATTAAAGTCCTTAGTAATTTCAAAAGATGTTTAAAATATAAGTAAATATTTTGTTATAACTTGTGGGACTATAGAAATTTCTCATTTTATTTGTAATGATGATTTGGAAATTCTATTATCACAGAACTCTAATAATGACCAAGTTGTTCTTCACCTATAAATCAGAAGAAGTTTACAATATAAGTAAATATTTTTTACGATACTTCAATTGCACCATTCAGTTTGCTTCATATTATACTCAAACATTTCCAAGAAATTATACGCGTCTCTTTTCATCTTAAACTGATTCGAAGGAAATGTTATCAGTAAATTACGAAGCAAGTATTGTTTTTATAGTTGACTATGAACAATTACAAGGTGGTAGACATGCGTGAAACTATAATCATCATTATTCAGCCATGAGAGTATTAAGTAACGAAGATCTTCAATAACTATAAGAAGATATATGTAAAAATAGCACAAATTGTCTATTAGCCCTATCACTGCGGCAAATGTAACCGAATAAAATCCCTCCAGTTGCTGATTTCTCGCTCTGAGATGCATGTGAAAAATAATCCCGTAAGCGTCCAGGACCGCTGTACGGATCATAAACTTTCGTAAAATGCCTTAAATTTCCTACACGATTTGATATTAAGAGAAAAATCTCATCCGCAACTGAAGAAAAATTCTCATGCCTCGCAGAGCGAGCCATGCCGCAGTGAAGGGGTTAGATAAAAAACACTACATTTAATCAGAAATTAGAGTGAGGAAAATAATTATTTTAACTCATTTTCAGTCAGACATAAAATACCACCACGGTGTAAGGGTTAAAAGTTTGAATTTTGGGGAAGAATAGAAAGATGTAATGGACCAGATAAAATGTCTCCAGTTTTCATGATATAATTTTCTATTTCTATTTCTGATTCACGATTATTCGGGATATATGCACCTCCACCAACATTTGGCAACATCATTTTTTTTTTTTTAACAATAAAAGATATGTCATGAAAATAAAAGTTGTTTTCTCATGAAAATAAAAATAAATTTTTCTCACATAAAAATAAAAATGGAAATAACTCAAATTTGTCAAGTTTGTAAAACGCATATTACAAATCAAGCGTTCTTATATTCACATATGAAATATACACCATGTGGTCAAAATATGCAACCTATGACAAATGATCAACCTGTACAAGAAATTCAACCTGTTCAAGAAATTCAAAAAGATAAGATCAACTTTCATACATGCAACACATTCTTTTATCACCCTTCGTCGGGAACGACCCATGAGCCCTCTTAAGGGCTACCTTCTGACGCAGCTAAAGCGGTCCCAATGACGAGTGGGATCAAGACAACTGTGAACAGGAGGAGGAGTCCCGCAAGAAAGTCGTCGTCATTGAAAAAATTGTGTGGACTGATGGTGAATTCACACCAAAAACGACGCGTGTGAGAAAAGTGCCCGACGCTCCAAAACGACCAAGGTGCTATAAAGTGTACAGTGACTTAGAGGTTATTCCGCTTGACTTTTCCTCGCTATAAAGTATATGTGATTCAATTATAAATAAACCTACATACTACATGTCTTTGTTTTGCAATGCATTGATCTAGAATTGGAAATAAATGGAGGAAT
>CAJQUW010007494.1:0-101738 GCA_907163375.1 Prostheceraeus crozeri
GCAATTGATGAATTCATGAGAGAAAACTATTTGTTATATTATGATTTTAATAGCTTATATTCTTCTTGCATGATACAAGAATTACCAACAGGTGAAATGACATGGTGTAATAATCTTGTTTATCAAAGAACATATGATGGTGAAAATAATTTTGGTTATGTATATGAAGTTGATTTAGTATATCCTGATTATATAAAAGAAGCAACAAAATATTATCCTTTCTGTCCAGAAAACAAAATTCCCAATATAGAAGATTTTTCAGATTATCAAAAATCTATAATTCCGAAAAAATACAGACCAACAAAAAAACTTATGTTAACACAAAGTAATAAAGGAAAGTATGTTGTTGAAGGAAGAATGCTAGATTGGTATTTAGATCATGGCATGATTCTCACCAAAATACATCGAAAACTAGAGTATAGAAAATCTAAATGGTTAAAAAATTATATAGAGTTCAATATTGAAAAACGTAAAATAGCTAAAAGAAATAAAGATGATTTTGGAAACGTTTTCTTCAAATTAATGAATAATGCATTTTATGGTAAGACTTTAGAAAATGTGCGTAATAGACAAAATATTGAAATAGTTTATGATAGAGATAGATTTCAAAATTTAACAAGGAAACCTACATATAAAAGAACTACTAGATTCAGTGATGAACTTTGTGCTGTTCATCTAAGAAGAAGCATTGTAAAACATGATAAGTTTAATTTCATTGGTTTCACTATATTAGAATTAGCTAAACTATTTATGTATAGTTTTATATATGATTATTTAGCACCTGCTTATGGCAAAAACTATAAATTACACTTTACAGATACCGATTCTATTTTCTTAGAATTAACAGTACCATATGGTTCTTCACTATGATAAAGAAATTAATAAAATAAAAGATATTATTCATCCTTCTGATTTATGTAAAGTAAAAGATGAATTAGAAGGAAATGAAGATTTCATAACAGAAGCTATATTTTTAAAATCTAAATGTTACTGTTATGATACAACTAATAATATTAAAACACATAAAACATTAAAAGGAATTTCAAAGGCATCAGTGGCTAATCAAATAACATTTCAAGATTATAAAAATGCATTATTTAATAATGAAATAAAAACAGCATATAATTATAGACTTAATTCAAAGAAACATAAAATGTATTTAAAAGAAGAACATAAATTAGCATTAGATCCATTTGATGATAAAAGAAAAATTTTACCTGATGGAATAACTACTTTACCTTTTTAATTTTCATTTCGGAAACGTGTTCTTCAAATTAATAAATAATACATTTCATGGTAAGAATTTAGAAAATGTGCGTAATAGACAAAATATTGAAATAGTTTTTATGATAGAGATGGGTTTCAAAATTTAATAAGGAAACCTACATATAAAAGAAACTACTAGATTTAGTGATGAACAATGTGCAGAGCTTCTAAGACGAAGCATTATAAAAACATGATAAGTTTAATTTTATAGGATTCACTATATTATAATTAGCTAAACTATTTATGTATAGATCTATATATGATTATTTAGCACCTGCTTATGGCGAAAACTATAAATTACACTTTACAGATACGGATTCCGTTTTCTGAGAATTAACAATACCGTATAATTCTTCACTTGATGAAGAAATTAATAAAATAAAAGATATCATTCATCCTTCTGATTTATGTAAAGTAAAAGATGAATTAGAAGGAAATGAAGATTTCATAACAGAAGATGTATTTTTAAAAGCGAAATGTTATTGTTTTAATACAAAATCTAACACAAATTCTAACACAAATGCAAAAACATCTAAAACATAAAAAGGAATTTCAAAGGCATCAGTGGCTAGCCAAATAACATTTCAAGATTATGAGAATGCATTATTTAATAATGAAATAAAAACAGCATGTAATTATAGACTTAATTCAAAGAAACATGAAATTTATTTAAAAGAGGAACATAAATTAGCATTAGATCCATTTGATGATAAAGGAAAAATTTTACCTGATGGAATAACTACTTTACGTTTTAAATTTTCTAACTTTTAAATTTCTAAAGATTAAGAAAAAATAAATTATTCGATCACTCCGCGAAAATATTTTCTATCGATTTTCAGTCGGGGGCCGAAGCCTAGTCAGAGAACAATTGTTCGATAACTCTATCATGAATTTTTTTATCAATATTAATTGTAATGAAGCCATAATCTTTTGACCAAGCATTGCTGCAGGATTGTTTAAATTCATCTTTATTTCTTACGCATAAATCTCTTAACAAATCACTTAAGTTTCTTGCATTTATTTCAAATAGTATAAATATATTTGCATTCTTTCTAATAACACTTCCATCTCATGAATACATACTTTGTGTTAAATAAAAAACACTACAGTTATTATGTCTACCTCTTGTGAAATAATTTCTCTGAACTGACTGAACGCAATCATCAAAAATTACACAATGCTTCATTGTTTTATCTAGTTTGCTAGGATCTTGCATATTACCACTATCATCTATTAATTGTATCTTTATATGTTTGTTTTTATTAGATTCAACTAACTGATTATTTTTTGCTGCTTCTTCACACCACGAACTTATTTCTTCTTCATCTTTAGATTTTTCATATTCTTTGAATAATTAAGCAATCGCTGTTTTTTAAGATTATTATCAAATCCATACTTTAAAAATTGATAAACAGGTTGTTCTGCTGTTGTTGTATAAATTATTAGATTGTTATCATCCAAAAAATTTGGAGTCGCTAAAATTTTAAATAATAGATATGTTTTCCACGTCCTGATCTTCCACAAATAACTGACAAAACTTTAATAAATAAATTTGGATGATGATTAAATTTACCGTAAGTTTTTTTTTATTTAATGGGGGAAATTCACTCATTTTTAATAAAAAATTTTTATTTTTAAAGAACAAGAAGAAAATTAAACTTCTCTAACCAAAAGATCTATCATAATCTCTTCACCTCCAAAATTTATTTCTTGTCCTTTCTCATCAGTGATTCTAATGTTAATGTTGTTAATAGTTTTTCTTGTAATAGGGAAATATATTAATGTTTGTAGAATTACATTTAATCTATGACCAATGGGTACAGTAAAAGCTAGAAAACTGAATATTAAATTTGACAATTTACCATTTATATATCCTCCTTCAATAATGTCACAATGTAGAAACAATTGAATTTATTTCAGTTATTTTAGGAATCTTCTCACCTAAATGATAACCTTGACTATAGGTTTGTTTATTAAATCCTAATAGCTTTGTCAATGATCTATCATGATTAAAATCAGCTTGATGATTTTCGTCTAAAGTAAGAGAAAATTTATTAACTGCCGGTTCAACTGCAAAATGTAATTGTTTCTTATCTTTAAATGGTATACCTAAATGTCTCTTAATTTCATTTGATATTGATTCAACTTCGTAAGAACCAGGAAGAAAAGTTAGTACTTTCCATGTTTTACCTTTATCAGTAGAATATCTAAATTGGTCATTCACATCTTGATAACGTTTTGAATAGTGTTAAATGTGGAGAAACTAGTCAATGCAATTTGATAATTTCTATTTTGTTCCAAATGTAGAATGGGTTCCAAATTACAAGTGTGTGATGAAGTAGTTGTTATAATTTTTAACGTCGTACTAAATTTTGATGAACCCAAAATCTCTATTAGATTTTCTAACTGATTATTAATTTTATCTAAATCTGCTGATGATAATTCTCTCGAAGACATTTTTTAGTTAAAATTTTAAATAAATATTTTTTTAAAAAAATTAAAAACAAACAACATATTTCAGCTATACTTTTATAATCCTCTTCATTTAGAATCTTCTTTTCCAACAGTCTTTTCAATATAGCATGAATTTCATTGAAACTAGAATTATGTCCTTCTTTTATTGCAGATATTAAAATATTTAATCTATTTAGTAATTCTTGTGGATCATCTGGTGAGAATACAATTGTTTCTGTTTTAAAACCTTTTCCTACTTTAACTCCCGTTGATAATAAATTTTCTAATTGTTTATAACGTCTAAGAGATTTTGCTGCACCAACTCTATCTAACAAGGCTTTATATTTTATGAGATCTTCTACAGCATAATTATCTAAATCTGCTCCTCTTAAAAGATCAACAAAATTTCTATCTAAACTAAAAGGAGATTTATCTGGTGAAAAAATTAAACCTCGAAAAGGTTGTGGAAATATTTTATTTTGTCTGAGATAAAGTCTAGGTATTGTTTTTCCATCTATAAATGAAATAGAATGTTCAAATTGCATAGATTTTGGTAATTTTGTTTCTATATTTGCTCCTAACAATCCATAATCATCTAATATAGTTTTGTGTTCTGGATCTGTTATATTAATTTGTTTATCATCATTTGTAAGTTCTTTTTCAAGAGTTTTAAATGGTTTCATAGTTTTTTCAAAATCAGTTTTTACTTGCTCGGTTTGCGGCAGTTTTTCAAACATATCAGATTGAATACCAGCTTTTATCATTCTATGCTGAAGATGATTTCCTTTCATAATATTTCTTTCTTTTATTAACTCTTCTAATTGTTGAATTCTTTTTTGATTATCAGCTCTAATTTTATCCATTTTTTAAATATTTAATTTTTTATATATTTTTTATATTTTTTTGATTAGCAGCTTTAATTTTATCCCTTTTTAAAAAATAATATTTAAATTTTGTGGTAACAATGGAATACAGCAAAAACATTCTACTGAACAAATTATTTTTTTATTGCTTTGTTGTCTGTCATCTTTTCGTTTTAAGTTTTGTTTAATAAAGTTTTTAGCTCTTCTAAAAAAATTTTATCATTTTCTTCATTAGAAATTTTACCATCACTAGAATTTTTATCATCAACTTTTTCGGTGTTTAAATGAAATGATATTAGATTTACTTCATTAGCTATTTGATCAAATTTTTCAATCTCATCTAGCGTAATAACATTATCATCACAGACTCTTTGAAAATAATAATGTAGTTCATCATAAACTTCTTTAATATGTAAATGTTTAGTTAATAATGATTTTCGTTTCTTAGTTATTAAAGATTTATCTAACATTGTAACAAGTGAAGTTGTAAAAACACCCGTACCTGTTAAAGCAGTAGCAACTACTGGAATTACTAAAACACCCGAAGTTATTATAATTGTTAAAGCACCTAAACTTATTGTTAAGAATATGTCAATTCCTTGTGTTACATTCTTAACTTTAGACCATCTCTTTCTTGATTTATCATAATGCTCTAATCTTAATAATAATTGCGTTTCCTTATTTTTCATATAACGTACTCTATCTTTATGTTTTTCAATGTTAATTTTTTCAATGTCCATTTCACTTGTTTTTAATTGAGATAACGAGGGATATATTCTTGAGGTTTCTTCTACTTTTGTTTCTTCCATTTTTAAGGAAATATTTTTAGACACATAATTTTAGATATCTCATATTTTAAAAACCTGAAAAATGGATAAAATTCATGAATTTAGACGTTTCTAAAAATACCAATTTTTTGATGCTGTGTCCTGGAACGGTCATGATTTTCAAGGTAAAAATTGTAATTCTCAAATTTGAGATTCTTAACTTTTATGATTTTCGGTGTCCTGGAACGGTCATGATTTTGAGGAGAAAATAATCATAATCACAAATTTGAGATTTTGAAAAATTTGAAAAATTGGGCGTTAAAAATAAAAAACGCCTAAATTTATGAATTTAGGTCTTGATAACCTGAAAAAATGACCAAAATTCTTAAATTTAGGCGTTTTTAAAAATACCAATTTTTTAAAAAAATGGTACTTTTTAAATGGACCAAATTTATGAATTTAGGTCTTAAAAACCTGAAAAATGGTTAAAATTCATGAATTTAGTCGTTTTTAAAAATTCCAATTTTTCTGAATTTTTCGGTGTCCTGGAACGGTCTTCTTCCCATTACTGATATTTTGCAGGATGTAAATGTGCTATAACACTCCACAGAAAACAATATTCATCTTCATTCTGTATGTTGATTATTTGTGGAGAACTGAAAGGAAGGGGTATGTAACTACCACCAGTATTATTTTTATATTGGTCAATCACTATTTTCTTAGATAGTATTGCAATAAATCTCCAACCAGATTCACGCAACTGAGCTTCAGTTATAGCATCTTTTAATTTATTTATCATTGTTTCAAATATGGGTTGTATATCATTTACAATATGAATTTCTTGTGTCTGTGTAAAATGTCCTTGTATTATTTCTTCAGTTATTCCATCGGATCCATTTTTGTATAAAGTACTTCTACATTTATATAACATTTGAGAGATTTCTTAAATATTTTAAAAAAGTTTGTCAATACATCATAAAAAGTTTCATCGGTTTCATTATGTTCAACAGACTCATCAAATAAATATTTTATATCTGTTACAGCTTCGTCGGTTTTGTCAGTTTCATAGAATAAATATCTTTTCTCTGTTTCGGGCGAAGTACTAGAACCTTCGGGCGAAGTACTAGAACCTTCGATTCCCCCAAAAAATCTTCACTATTAAAAACTTTTTTATATTCCGAGTGTGAATAATCATCAAATATATTTTTAACTTTTATATCAGTAGGTAATGTATCTAGATAGTTTTTGTAATTATTTAATTTTGATATATTTCCCTCATCAGCTCGATCTACATTTCGTAAATGCATTTTACTTTTTAAATGAGATTGATAACTTCTTTTTGTTTGTAACTGTCTTTTACATACGACACAATAGAACTTGGTATTTTCTATTATTTGTTTTTTAAGGAAAAAATTTGTGTTTTGATTTTAGATATAGACATTCTAATATCAAATGATGACACGTGGGAATGATAATTTTTTTTATTACATCTAAAAACTTATTACATCAAAAAATTTCATTACAGGTGAAAATTTTATTATATCTAAAAATTTATTTATAGAGTATTTTGTCTCAAATCGTATTTTTACAATTTCTAAAAGTTGAACATCAAATTTTTTAATATTATTAATTTCTTTCAAATAATGGATAGTATTTTTATAATCTCCGAAATTTAAATATATAAAATGAATTACCGTTTTATCATGATGTGAAATACAATAATAGACTTCTTTATCACGGTCAGCATACATTTCTTTTGTAACATTATTTTCATGACTAGAATAATAATTAGGAAGATTATGAAATATTTCACGTATAACATCACGTTCTTTAGTCATTTTATTTTCTTTATCGCATAAAGTCTTATATAAAAATAATTTAAATTTATTTTCACTAACTATTGATTCTTCATCAACATCATAAATTACACTTTTTGGTATAGGATGCCATTCCCTGATAGGAATATCTTATTCCAAATTATATTTATTATCTGATAACAATATGATAGAGAAAAATATTGGTCAGTAGTAAGAAAACGGCGAACACCAGATAGCGCAAGATGGCCGCCATCGCTGACGTCCCCCCCCTCTGGAACGACAGAGGTTGTAGTCTGTCGTGGTGTGCCGGCCAGGTTGGTTCGCAAACTGTTCGCTGACTCCCCCCCCTCTGGAACGACAGAGTGTCGTGGTGGACTTGGGCGGCCGCCAGGATTAGTCTTGAGGCTATAGTGTGTGATGTTTTTCGTGCAATCTGCTGAATGTTGGGTTGTAAAATGGGCTGTTTCGAGTGGAAGGAGTGCTCGGATGGGAAAACGGAGGCCAGATTCGGATTCAGCGTGAAATTCTGCATCCGTATGGTGAATTTGAACGCCATCGGAGAGAAAAAGTTTTGCTGACGTCCCCCCCCCTCTGGACAGCTTGCTTCGATTTTAGCTTCCAGTGGACGGATTTTGTCGTGCCATAGCTCGTTTGAAAGCTAAGAGTGAGACAAATTCAGTGAAAGAAACGGCTTGTTCCTATCTGTCTTCGTTTAGATGTGAGACGCCATTTAAGATTTTGGGACATTGGTGAAAAACGACAGAGTTAGAATTTGGGACGTTTTGGGCTCTAGCTTCAAAACGAAGCATCGGATTGGAAAACGGATTTCAGATTTGGAATCAGCGTGAAATTCTCTATCTGTATGGTGAGTTTCAAGTCAATCGGCGACAAAAAATTTTCAACATTTTTCGAAAAAACGACAGAGTTAGAATTTGGGACGTTTTGGTGTGTAGCGTCAAAACGAAGCATCGGATGAGAAAACGGAGGTCAGATTCGGATTCAGCGTGAAATTCTGCATCGCTATGGTGAGTTTCAAGTCAATCGGAGAGAAAAAATTTTCGGCTGACGTCCCCCCCCCTCTGGACAGCTTGCTTCGATTTTGGCTTCCAGTGGACGGATTATGTCGTGCGATAGCTCGTTTGAAAGCTAAGAGTGAGACAAATTCAGTGAAAGAATCGGCTTGTTCCTATCTGTCTTCGTTCAAAAGTTAGAGCGGTTACAAGATTTTAGGTCGGAGCTCGCTCACCTGAAAAAATCCTAAGTGTCAGAGTGACTTTGTATGGGTAAAAGTTTGAAAATTTTCCAAAGTGTGGAATTTCGACCTGGGACCGTCACCAAAACATTTTTCATCAAATTTTGAAATTTCACTGACGTCCCCCCCCTCTGGACAGCTTGCTTCGATTTTGGCTTTTAGTGGACGGATTTTGTCGTGCGATAGCTCGTTTGAAAGCTAAGAGTGAGACAAATTCAGTGAAAGAATCGGCTTGTTCCTATCTGTCTTCGTTCAAAAGTTAGAGCGGTTACAAGATTTTAGGTCGGAGCTCGCTTACCTGAAAAAATCCTAAGTGTCAGAGTGACTTTGTATGGGTAAAATTTTGAAAATTTTCCAAAGTGTGGAATTTCGACCTGGGACCGTCACCAAAACATTTTTCATCAAATTTTGAAATTTCACTGACGTCCCCCCCCCTCTGGACAGCTTGCTTCGATTTTGGCTTCCAGTGGACGGATTTTGTCGTGCGATAGCTCGTTTGAAAGCTAAGAGTGAGACAAATTCAGTGAAAGAAACGGCTTGTTCCTATCTGTCTTCGTTTAGATGTGAGACGCCATTTAAGATTTTGGGACATTGGCGAAAAACGACAGAGTTAGAATTTGGGACGTTTTGGGCTGTAGCTTCAAAACGAAGCATCGGATGGGAAAACGGATTTCAGATTTGGAATCAGCGTGAAATTCTTTATCTGTATGGTGAGTTTCATGTCAATCGGAGAGTTTCAAGTCAATCGGCGAGAAAAATGTTCAACATTTTTCGGAAAAACGACAGAGTTAGAATTTTTGCGATGGCTGCCTACTGTAGAGCCAAAACGAAGCATCGGATGGGAAAACGGAGGCCAGATTCGGATTCAGCGTCAAATTCTACATGGAAATGGTGTATTTCCAGCTCAATCGGAGCACTAGAACCGGAGATAGACGGGTTTTTTAGTGTTTGGATGATGGGTGTTACGTCATCAGCTGATCGCCACACACTATATAAGCTGGGAACCGAGAGAGACTTGTCATTAAGACGAGAGATTGTCAACGGTAAGTCGTCTCTCTGAGCTCCGATGATAGCTTCGGACATTCCAAATCCCGAGTTTCTGTAAGAAACCGACTTAGAAAATTTCATTGCTGATATCAGCTAAGGCGTCAGACTTCGAGGTTAGCCAGGAGATGGCCTTCGTCTCCAGGCCATAAAAGACTTTAAACAGAAAACTTTAAAGGCTTGTAACTTTGCTTCTACAAGTCCGTTTGACTTGATTCAAAAAAGGTTCGGTCGCTATTGACCTGCCCTAAGTGATAGACTACTTATAAAATTTCATAAGTAGTGCTAAAAAATTGAAAAATTTAAATTCGCTATTTTTGGCAATTTTCGGGGTTTTCAAACCTTCTGAATTCAACTAAGACATTTATAAAGTTGTGGGAGGCAAGCTTCGGCTTGGAATTTGCAACCTTTGTAAACAATCCACTGATTTTCATGTCAAAATCGGGGTCCGGATACCAACACAGTGATATGACGCACGCTCTGTCCGCGGGAGGTTGGATTTGTGGGCCGAGGCCTTGGAGTTGGGATAAGATCCCCTCTGAGTAATGCCTGTAACGGATTCAAAGGTTCGACACTTTCCACCAATCTCACAATTTAGCTGTATGATTATAAGAATGACTGCCAATGTCGCCTGTTAGTAATTCTATTTCATCCTTCCTTTACAGATACATAAGTTACAAAATGGGAGGCAACTCAAAATTTTTATTTAAAAAGTGTTCTTGCGGAGAAATAAAGAGGGGTGGCGAATTCAAACGTCACATTAATAAGTACAAGAATACTCCTCACTTCCACGAGGAAAGAGCCGTTATTTCCGGCTGTACACATTGCCTGAAATTTTTGAAAGGCAAGGAGCATGAGGAATTTTACATCGCCCACGCCGAATGTCCACTCAAAAAGGCTAACAATTATATAACATCAGATATCGGCAAAGTGATCGCACCCTTCTTCAACGAAGAAACAGTCGATCTAGACGCAGCACTACAAGAGGCTATTGCAACAATTTTGGAACCTGCTGCTTCGGCCACTACCTCATCAACAGCAGAAGAGAAGGCCCCACTAAGCGATTTGGACAGCTCAGATGACTCCGATTCTGAGGAGGTCGTCATCACTAAAAACACGGAAGAGATAGGAAAACCAACAAATCAGTCTTCCCCGAAAAAGAAAGTAATCGCACCTTCCCCAGTAAAGAAGGGGATTAAGCAGCAGATGAACAGCTGGAATAAGGATGAGCAGATTGCAAAAGTGAGCCAGGAATATGCACTCACGAAATTAAAAGATGAGCTCACTCGTTACAAAAACGAATGTTCGGCCCTTAGGGATGACAATTTCCACCTGAAGGGTCAGGTAGCCGAGATTCGGGCCCTCAAGACCCAAGTCATTAACTTAGAACCTTTCCGACAAAGGGCGCTTGCCAGCGAAAAACGAGTTGAAGAGCAGGCGACGTACATAAAATCACTAAAAGCTCAGGAAGAGGTATCAAATTTAAAAATTGAGCAATTAAAGACTAGCCTGACTGAGGGTCAGAAGAAAGAAGAGAGACGAACAACGCTCCACATTCCCATCATCAAGAGCAGAATCGTCGACAGCGTCATCCTTGAGAGTGAGGACTTGGATGCCACATTTGAGTGCTACGAGGGAGCAATGGCGGAGATGCGCTGTCTCCATGTCTCTATAAAGCATGATGGCGAAATAAAGGAGCTGCGCCACCGGAAGCGGAAACTGCCGGCCAAATACTTACCTCAACCATCACCATCGAAGGGGTCGCGAACCGGCTAAATTTCTCTTATGGTAAGTTAATATCATCTCTATCACTTGAATATATTTTCATCTATTTTTCCTTCTATTTTCAGATACGACGAGAACGAACCAACGGCTCTCTTAAGGGCCACCATGGGGCAAGACATGATAGAACCTCCACGCGGTTTGCCCTGGGCAGTCTTTAGACTGGCGAATACTATCATTAAGTTGAATCTGCTATCAGTCAACTTGAACGTTACATCACATTAGAGGGGTATATAAACCACTACCTCTCATTTCATTTCATTTCAATCATGGAGACGCCAAACGCTGCAGTCAACTCTCCTCGCGGACCGCAGTTAAGACCGCGAAATTTATTTAATGAATTTGCTAGAATAGAGGAGCAAGACAGAGTTCACAACAATCTTGCTCAGATTGGCAATCCGATGACAGCAACTGCTGTCAATCCAACGGAATGGCGCTACATTCCACTTTTTAGCCATGTGCCAGTTAGTGTGGAAGTCGACAGTGCTACCAAAGAGAGAGTCAAAGACTCTCTCAGCAGAATTGGTAGGGTGTAAGATGACGTTACTCCCGAGAACGAACCATCGGCTCTCTTAAGGGCCACCATGGGGCAAGACATGATAGAACCTCCTCGCGGTTTGCCCTGGGCAGTCTTCGGACTGGCGAATACTATCATTAAGTTGAATCTGCTATCAGTCAACTTGAACGTTGCAAATGAAGTTCGGTGTAATACTTCCTTTCGACGGGCGTTCCTGTAAAGGGCGGCGGTGAAACCCGTAGCTATGTATACCGCAAGGGACATTCGGCAATGGTCAATCTTGTTAAACCTCTCTGCGTCATGTTTGCAAGTGATTGCCTCTGTCTCAACGTAGTATGCATTCGCGCCAGGGCGACATTTAGCCAACTGTCGAAGGTTGCCTAAAACTTTCCATTGCATACGTTATGAGAACCATGAGTTCTACCTGTCTCTATCAATGAGACGAATTGATGAATGGAATGAAATGGGAGGACACTCACGCGCCACACGCAACATAACACACTTCTCTCTTCCGTAGTCTAACAAGCTCTTTACACATGGATCGCAGTCGATTGCTATCCCAGAATCATGTAAGCTATCTTAATTTTATTTAACACTATTTCATCTATCATCATCATCATCGTCCATATGAAATGTTATAAGATTTGCAAGTTAGACTAAGCGTGCTACTATTTCCAAATGAAAAAGTATACATGGTTAAATTATTCACTAAAGCCCCATTCAAGTAAGTCAGTATGAAAGCAAAGATAATACGAAATAAACATTTATTATGGCATGTATTTCAAAAGGTCTTCATCGTCAATATCGTCCCAGAGTCTGACTTCACATAGATCACAAAAACAGTTGAGCTGCTTTAAACGTTCTTCTGCAGCGTCCCTCACTTTCTCAATGTACGCCCACTCCGCCACGGTTCGCGGTTGGGAGTTAGGGGTGTACCACTCCCATATTTGATGCAAGTGCGACTTGCTGGTCATCTCCATCACCCCTTCGGCATCATATTGTAAATATTTCCACCGTATGCCTGCTAGGTCGGGCAACTCCTCTTCATCGTCCTCCGATAATGATAACTTTCGTATATTGTCGAGATTGTATGTCTTCTCCACCTTCGCCTTTCTTGGTGCATTTGGTGTAACGAGCACCTTTGCTGATGTGCATGGAGAGGAGAACTCCAATGCGGTATTTGGTGTTGTTGGAGGACTTGTCATGTTGTCTTTGAAATGCTGACTTTGAATAATGATAACTTTAACATTTTTCTAATTCTTAAGTATACACAAGCAGCCAATCAGAATGAACATCCAATGAATGAAGAGAATGAAAGTATATAAGCAAAGTGACATTCATGTCATTTCATTTAATCTGTGAATCATACAAGTGACGAACGCACGATCTCTCTCTTTGACTATTATTTGAGGTGTACAAGTGAACTGCTATCTCGTGAATTCCAAATTTGAGTGAAGTCTCTATCTTGTAGAAGTATCAACCTTAAACTTGATTTCGTTGAAATGGTAAGTTGAAAATTTCCTCTCTCATCTCCCTCAAACGTGTGGCTAATAGCATCTTCCTCAATTTCAGGCATCAACTTCATCACCAACACCCTCCCTTCTCGAGGAAAGTTTAGAGTTGTTGAGTCAAGGTAGGTTGTAACAATACACTGAGACTTGAACAGAGATGATAGAATGATTTCTCTTTCAGGTGATGTGAGTTCCATCTCAGAACTGTCGCGGCATGGCAACGAGTGGGAATGTGCTGACTGTGGGCACATCTTCACGAGGAAATGGGATCTCACCCGACACATCAAGCGAGGTGTTTGTCGACCTAAGCCGGCATCAATCTCCGAAGGTGGGGATGATTCTGTTAACGTCGTCTCCTTTTCTTGCGACTTGTGCGCTCAGTCTTTCGAGACACGTTTTGAACTATCTTCGCACAGACTTCAACATACACACACGAACGATACCTACACCAACGGTACCTCCTCTATCCGACTCACTGAAGTGTCCATAAATAATTTAGTGAGGAACTACCAGATGGACTCCTCAGAAACCATTGCTAACTTTGAGGAATGGTTTCATCAAAATTCATCATTGATAGAAGCGCTCTTCAACAATTTAGACAATTTTAGGATGAAGGCGCTCATCTATCTTAAAATAAAATATGTAAAAATCGACCACCATACTGGACAAATAATAGAGAGGTTGGAGTTTCACATACCCTCCTCTCCTGCAACCGAGGTTGTAGACTATGAGTCTTGGATAAATTTTCACATCCAAGGATTAAAATTAAATATTGATAAATTTAACGAGCGCGATAGCGGTCTCATTTTTGACGGCATTGAGTCCGCCTTATTTAAAATCAGTTTATTAGGAAATCATAGTGGTCGAGGCTCCTTTAAACTTCCAAAAATTTTAAAAAACAAAACAGCAGTCATTAATGTCGATTGCGAATCGCAATGTTTTAAATATGCTGTCCTCTCCATTCTCCACTATAATGATATCAATGCGAATCGAAATCGCACATATAGCTATAGGCAGTGGGAGAATGAATTAAACTTCGATGACTGTAATAGTGACGATATGAAAATTAAAGATATAGAAAAATTTGAAAAATTGAACAACATTAAAATAGTTCTCCATGTTTGGGAAAAGGGATTGAAGGGTGTGCGCTACAACTCGCGTTCGAGTTGTTATGACCACGTTGTCAACCTTTTATTAGTAAGACAGGATGATAGTGAGGAATGGCACTACTGCGGCATTCCCAAAATTTCTCGCTTATACCACCACTTAAGAAATTCTACCTCATCAGAGATTTATTACTGTGACAGATGCATTCGGAACTTTAGGAGTAAAAACAAATTTGAAACTCATTATGAGTGGTGTAAGCGAGGTAAACTGCAAATGGAACGCATGCCCAAAGATAAGGAGTTTTCATATAGAGAGAATGGCGATGAACTAAGTCCTCTTCGTGTCATCTATGCTGACATCGAATGTTATATCGATGATAACATCCATCGACCAGCAGCCATTTCCTGCTATGAAGTATGGCATGACCATTTCCAAAATAGAAAAAATAAAATGCACGTCTGGCAAGGTGAGGATTGTATTTACCAATTCCTACAATTCCTCAAACAGGCTGTAAAATTTCAGCAAAAGTATGATGGTGAACTCTATCGCAGATCATTGCATATGACAGCAGATGATCAAGTAAAATTTGATAGTTGCAACGTTTGCCCCAAATGTAGGAAAACATTTGATGATGATAAGATTAAGAAAGTGCGCGACCATGATCACATCACTGGTAAATTTAGAAACGCACTATGTTCAAAATGCAATTTTTCACTTAGGATGAAACGGCGTACATTACCCGTCATTTTCCATAATTTCAAGGGCTACGATAGCCATATGATAATAAAAGGAGGTTTAGGTCAAATGAAAGAGTGGAAGCTTGATGTAATAGCACAAACGAGAGAGAAGTTTATGGCCATGACAGCAAAAGTGCCTGTCGATAAAACTAAAGAAAATAAGACGGTCTATTTTGATATAAAATTTTTAGATTCCTACCAATTTATGACTGCATCACTGGCCTCTCTCGTACAAAATCTAAAGTCTCTTCCACTAACACAAAATCTTAAGAAACAATATCCAAATCTAACCGATGAAGTCATCACACGGAAAGGAGTCTTTCCATATGCATATTTTGATGCGATTAGTAAACTCGGCGAGACTTCTCTTCCGCCCATAGATAAATTTAAAAATGATTTGATCGGCGCAGAATGTAAGACCGAAGATTATGAACATGCACAAGATGCATGGATAAAATTTGACTGCCATACATTTGGCGAATATATGATTGCCTATCTTAAGTTAGATGTATTTTTGCTGGCTGATGTATTTCAGGAGTTTCGACGAGTGGCATTAGAAGAAGATAAGTTAGATCCCGTCCACTTTGTCAGTCTACCAGCCATGTCATTTAAGTCTGCTTTTAAAATGACTGGTGAGACCATTCATCTCTTACAAGATCCAGAGATGTATAATTTATTTGAGCGAGGAATTCGCGGTGGTCTCACATTTGTAAATAAACATAGGTTAAAATCAAAAATAGTAGGCGATGATCAGACTCATCTTAAGTATTATGACCAAAATAATTTGTATGGTAGTTCATTATCCAAACCGCTACCTCACTCTGAGTTTAGCTGGTTAGATGATAGTGAAATTCAACATTTCTCCAACCCTTCCAACATACTAGCAATTCCAGATGAAGGTGATTGGGGATATTATTTTGAGATAGATCTAATCTATCCAAATAATATTAAACATAAAACCGTAGATTTTCCACTCGCACCCGAATCAGGTGAAGTGAGTAAAGATATGTTTTCCGACTTTATGAAACAATTTCATAAAGATTTAGAATCATGTGGACAACCCAAGTATAAGCCTTGCCGCAAACTTTTGCTCACTCAATATGATAAAGAAAACTATCTAGTCCACTTTAGCATCTTAAAATTTTATTTAGAAATGGGCATGATTTTAAAAAGAGTTCACCGCATTATTAAATTTAGACAGAAAGCCTTCCTCAAACCCTACATAGATAGTAACAGCCAGAAACGTGCACTAGCCCAAAATAATTTTGAAAAAGATTTTTATAAATATAAGAACAACAGTCTATTTGGTAAGACGATGGAGGATGTTAGAAAGCGCGTAAACTACAAACTAGTTAATGATGATCAAAAGTATCACAAATTGACCTCATCACCTCTATTCATCGATAGAGACATAATCGATGAGGATCTTGTAGGTATTAAAATGATAAAATCTGAAGTTCAGTTGTGCAAACCCATCTATATTGGTCAAGCTGTTCTAGATTACTCCAAGCTTGAAATGTATCAACTCTTCTATAAAATACTAAAACCGTGTCCTCTCGTAAAAGAGGTTCGTTTGTTGGGTGGTGACACAGATAGTTTCTTTTTAGGTATTACCACTCAAAAAGATTTAAATTTTAATGAAGTAGGAAAATCTTTAGAAAGATATTTTGATACATCAAATTATCCTGCTGATCATCCACTATACTCCATCAAAAATAAGGCAAAACTTGGCTGCTTTAAGGATGAGACAGCAGGGAAGGAGATAGCTGAAATGATTCTCCTCCGCCCTAAAATGTATTCTATGAAATTAAAGGATAGTGATGATAGCATTAAGCGCGCTAAAGGCATATCAAGATCATTGGTCTCTAACATGAAACATAAAAATTTCAAGGGAGCCTATAGAAATAAAAATATAACGTTTGTCAATATGACAATCTTAAAATCTAAGTCGCATGAGATCAAAACTCATACTTTTAGGAAACGGGCGCTTTCAGCATGGGAGGATAAGAGGTGCTGGCTAGAACACAACATATCTCTTCCACATGGACATCCTGACACAAACATACCACCACCCAAAAGAATTAAACTCACACTACCACATTCAGGAGACGTCTTAGCATAATCATCCTTAACTTAGTATTTTGATGTTGATTTCTGTAGATAAACATTGTTGTTTTATGTATCGCATGAGATTGTTTTTTCCTTGTGAATATGTGTCCACATCTGTACATTCCCCATGTGATGACTTTTCCACTGAAAGACATTTTTCCTATCCCTGTATATTTCCACCCTTCACGAAGTAAAAAGACTTTTTGTATATAGCAATGTTTATTGAAGTGCGCTCATGTATATATTTTCAGTGGATGTTGTATAAAGTCTATTGCTTCACATTCATGTACATATTTCAATAAATGTTGTATAAAGACTTCACTTTGTTTTCCGAAACACTAACGTTATGAGGGATTTAGTATCTTTCACGTGGATGCACTCTTGTAAACCATTGGTAATTTTGATAGCAATAGAGGGTATAGTTTGTTTGATGACGGGATGATAGAAAATAGATTCAAACATCTTCTCGACTATTCCATATGAAGCGTCTTTATCATGAATGAAATCGCGTAAAATGTATTCTTTTTTCTCACCAACAGAAATAGGTAGAATCAAATCACTTTGAATGTAAAGGTGCTGTTCATGTTTATCAAGTGTCATTGGTGTTTCTATACCAATCGTATGCGCAGCAGCAAACACTGTTTGTAGCATTGAAAAACCAAAGAGTTTTTTCAAATTTTTACTCAATTGACATTGAATGTCATCACCCAGTCTCAGAACAACGCGTTGATTTTCAATTGAAAACGAAATGTGGTGTGTCTTTACATCATATTTACTTTTCATCACATGCTTCAACTTCTGTTGTATATAAGGATTTACTACATGAATGAAGCTTTCAACTGTATGATATAGACGCGGCATTATATTGATAGCAACTTTAGATTCTTCATAAGACTGGTAAATTTTCTTGATGCGATCACCATAGATGTCCACCCACCATTCATCATTAACTGAATCAGCTTTAGTGTGATATTCATGAGAAGCATACACCACACCGCTTCCAATAATAGGTGTATAATGTCTTACAAAATGACGCAAGGTTGGAGAGAAATAAACTGTAAGTTTGTCATTATATTTCTGAATAACCAACTTATTTTTGTCCGCCATAATTTTTTCTCCATACTTCTTACCCACAGTCTCATTCCATCGTTTTATTAACTCAATAAGTGATAAAGGTTGAACACCACGCTTTTTCAAAATGATGCGTTCTTCGCATTCTACAACATCTTCATCAAATATTTTAAATCTATAATGAAATTTGTTGATTCGATTTGAATAAACTTTTTTAACATTTGCAGTAGCAATTGACGTTAGATGTAGTCCATGACCAAAACCAAGATGTGGATAGAATTCACTATCCAACCTCAGCGTAAGACCTTTAGTAAAAGAATGAAAGCGGAGGAACTGTCTCCCACTCCAATGATAGATAGTAAACTCATAAGCTTTCTGATTTTTATTCTTCATGATGGAAGTATTACCACTGTTGAATGCCTTAATAATTTTCTCATTCCCAAATGGCTCATAAGAATCTGATTTTATCTGAATCCATTCATAGTTCCACTTTCCATCTGATGTTAAATTGTATGGGAACTGAAATGCATTATTCATCGTTATTCCATCATGGGTGCGAGGAGTCAATATCATTTCTTCCAAATCATTCACATTCTGAATATTGCTATCATAGCAAATACTAGAAACGCCAACCTCCCATTCACCTTCTAAATGCAGTGGCCGATTTAATTCTACTCGATAGTCTGATGGTTTATTTTTGGGAAATTTATTCATAGAAGCATTACTGGGCAAGTAGATTAGAAACGAGTCCTTATTTTCACTTTCCATATTATTCACATTGGAAAAATATATTAGCATACGTTTGCATTAACTCTTCATTCGGAAATGGAGTGTGATACTTGTCACAGCATCTTTATGAAAAGGAATCAACGCACCAGCATCGTCATAAATGGCAATATCAATTTGTGGGATGTAGTTTGATTTCAGCTTTGTATAATGCACTTTCTTGAAAGTATGCTCAGATAAAATACTGCAGCTCTTTGGCTGGTATGGTATCATTGCTAGCAATGGAGCTTCAACATCTCCCACACGTACATCTTCACCAATATTGGAATATATCTGAAAATAGTTAATACGACGCGATAGCGACATGTCTGCGCTAGCTTTGGTTACAGTACCACTTTTAAAGATATTTTGATCAAAACCCAAAATGTCCATTAGAGTTTTATCCATAATTAGTTCAATACCTTTTCCACTTATAGTGAGAGACAAAGTACCTTCTTTTTCAGAAAATGAAATATGTTGGTCATTAATCACTTCATTTAAATAATCTACAACCAATTTAACCGAAGTAATAATGCGAGGCATCAACACTCTTGTTTCATGTAAGATACCACCTAAAGGCTCTACACACTTTCTGTATAAAGATACGGTCCATTCTGTATCAAATTGATTTGACCTTTCACATGGTAAATGTTGCATATCAGATTTTCCATGAACAGCTGCAGAACGATGTCGTAAGAACTGATGAAAATCTTTTGAACAAACTAATACTAGATCATCATCATTTAATTTGCTTATTGCAATATGATTAGATGATTTAATATAAGTCAATGTTGCCACTTGTTTGCCATCAACTCGAAGGAGATAATTAAATTTCTTCAATAATGTTTCAGGAGTCATGTTTGTCTTTCTTGGCTTAATCACAATCTTCTTCACCAACGTCTTCTCATTTCTTGGAATAAGATCTACATAATAAGCTTCCTCTCGATATATTAACTGTTTATGACCACTTATGTGGTAATTAACGTTAAAATTATCATAGCTTGTTAAGGCGCTAGCGAGGTAGCCTAAATCATTTCTTAAACTTGGACTTAAACCAACAATCCAATCTTTCTCAACTACATGATGTACATAATTATAATCATCATTGTGCGGAGTAAATTGGACAATATGTTTACACGCTTTATTCAAGAAATCATATATAAACTTTTTACATGATAAGAGATCTTTCTTTGGCCACTGTGGAATGTATACTCGGCACCCCTTTTCACATTGGTAAGCAGCTGTACGCCTCATATTAATAGTCATCACCTCATGATCAAAAGTATAGACACAGTTGCTATAAACAAGTTGAGTGACACCCACTTCCCAATTTCCATTTAGCTGTTGTGCATGATCAATGGGAGTAGAAAAGAGTGCGGCTCGATTACTAGTAAATCTCTTTGTAGCCGCATTGCTAAGCAAAATATGATAAAACGACATTTTTATATTGCTAATCTGCAACTTTGCATAACATCATGAAGACTTGGATTTTGGACTCTCTACAATATATCAGAGTTGATCGTGATGGAAACGTACATTTCAAAAATTCTCATGGTCATACATCAAGAGGAATTACATTAACATGGCGACAATTTGTCAACCTCAATGATATCATGAGGGATTTGGAATATTTTGAAACATTAAGATTCATCTCCTTGGGTGATCAAGTTTGGCTTCAACATTACAGAAATGAAATTCAAATCTACCATTCTCATTCCGCAAACTGTTTCTCATTTCGCAAATACAATTGGGAGAAGTATAGAAGATATATACATCGCTCCATCATGACATTTATTCGTCGTGAGTTCATCGCCCTACTATGCAAATCTTAATCAGACATGACTACCACACATCATGAGTTGGAAATTAGATTCCCTACAACGTATTGAAACGGATCATGATCGAAACGTCTATTTCAAAGATTCAACTGGAAATGTGAGAAGAGAGTTTGCTTTATCTTATCGTCATTTTCAATCTCTACATCATATCATGAAGGACTTGAAATACTTCTATATGAAAAGACATTCACGTATTGGAAATCGCATCTGGCTGCGCGTCAACAATCGGCGAATTCAACTCTATCATTCCCAACTTCATACTAACTTCACATTTCATCAAGGTAGTTGGGAAAAGTATAAAAGGAAGGTACATCGCTCAATTTACTCATTCTTTCATCATGAAGCGCCATCGCTACACCATCGTCAACATTCTCCGTCGCTTCAGACTCTACACCAAAATCGATCTCACAACATTACACCAACAGCTTCCAAACAGCAAGTATTACCCGGGCCGTCCTCAAATGTTAGTGGTGAAGATGAACAATTCACGGAATCTTCAACTCTTCCCAAATGGGACTGTACAGATTCTCGGCGCCCTTTCTCATTCATCGGCGCAGTCAATGCGCTTAGAGCTACAAAGACTACTACGTCGGATATGGAAGAGGGAGAGGTGTGTGATGTCGAATCTGACTGTGGACAATATGGTGATCTCTACTCAATTGAGTGACAGTCTATCATTTTTGAAGATTCGTACCAGCAGTTACAGTTTGTGTTATGAACCCGAACTTTTTCCTGCAGCTCTCATTAGTTGTTGGTTACCTGTGCATGTGGCAATCTTTCATAATAGTAAAGTGATAATTACTGGACTAAAATCTCATGTACAAGCAAATATGATCCTAGACTATCTCATTGAGTATGTACGTACCCAGCGGATTGTAAAATAAAAAACAATTTTTCCAACATGATGTTTTTATTTCAAATCATGATAGAACTTACAAATCATTTTTTCATTAGAGGATGGATTACATGAAAAGTTTTGAATAACAGATGCAAATCGAGATACATGTAAACGTCTTAAGATGAAGTACAGTACAAAAGCACCACACGTTGATGAAAGTGGATGTTGTAGTATGCGTTCATTTCGCTGATATTGACGCGTATGTTTTCTCAACCACTGCTGTGTTGGTATATTTGGAGGTTGAGCAAGAGAGTCAAATAGTTCACCACGTCGGTCTTCTCCAATAAAGATCGCTTTCCAATGCTCACCGCCTAAATTCTGTGAATGAGTGTTTAGCACAATAAAGATGGGATAGTGATTTACTGCAGGTGGTAAGGTATCGAGTGAATAGACATTATCGAAAGCTTTCAACGTCGCTTCGTCTGCATTACGCTGCACTTTAGTCTTAATATCGTCAGCAGTCAACCAACTCATTAACGATTATACTGAAGAATCACGTCACGATACTTTGTAATTTCAATATTAGAATCGAAGACTGCATAAATTAATACATTGATCGTCTCAGGTAGTGTTCTTTTGAACGTCAAATCCAAACGAATATTATGAGGCACGTTCGCTTGACGATAGGGTGCACTAATATCGCTGTCAGCAGTCAAATCAAATGCATAAATAGTATATCCACTCTTAAACTCTTTCATAGTCAGTCCGTTGGTGTCATCCGTATTGTAAAAGCCAAAGACATCCATAAAATCAACATAACTGCGCATAAATTGATCCGAAGCAAAATCTGGTTTGTAGGGTGGACCAGGATGACTCACACCATTTACACGTAAAGCAATTTCACTTAATTGATTGTGTTTAAAATTGAAAGGATTCTTCTTTATATTACCATTAAATGCATCATTTTCAACCATTGCCACCATGAGGAGCTTCGGTGCTTCCGATGGAAAGAGGCCATCTTTCATGAAACTCTTTTGATCTTTCGGAATTGTAAAGGTGAGAAGCTTTGTATGCTGAACGGGGTAAATGGCATTTTGGCGGTTAAGGCCTTCAGCATGCCCTCTAATGACACTTGGATTCGGTACTACTCGACGAATGTAAAGTGCAATATCTTCCACATGAATTCTAAAATTGTCAACTTTAGCAAATGCATTCAGCGCAAATTCAGGCTTATTCAATGTCAGCTTGAGTCGCATGCTGGTATTACACAGTAAAAACTTTGACTGTCTAAAGAAGTCTAAATTCAGCGGACCATATAGCTGACATACTCTACTATCTTTAATCATAGCAGATCGCTTTACAAAGCCACTGTTTGTTTCAACATCAAATTTTCCTGCTTCATCTCTATACCATCCCATGGCTTCCATATGACTTTTTTGTGCTGCTGGATGAAACTGTGATACATGATTGAAATATGATTTATAGGGATAATCGCTTTGACCACCTTCCACCTGCTGCTCTCCAATCGTTAGAGAAACATCACGAAGTAATGTAGTCAATGGTAAATTGTTCAGTCCAACTTTATGTGCATCGTCAATAGCAGTTCCATCTGCTTGCTGAATTCTAAACCTCAAATCAAGCATCGCATAACTCAAATCTATGTAGTCATCACTACCACCAGGAATAACAAATTCAATGGGGGCAGCATTCTCAGCTGTTCGAGGATGATAATCTACAATACTTGAACTAAGAATATCTGTCTGTATGGCTTGTTGATCGAACAAACAAAAACCGGAAGTTTTACACTCCATGATTAGAAGTTATAGCAGCGTCGTCGTTTAGCGCCTGATGAATGATTAGAGCCTCTGCGACGTTTGCGTGAATGCCTTTTGACTGAAGATCGCACCTTACCAGCTCCGCGATGTTTCCTCCTTCCTTTTTTCATTCGTTTAGGTGATTTCTTTCCTTGAGTAACACCAGCAATGGTCTGCTTCAATGTTTTTAAACCGCGTTCCTTCCCACGATTCAACAAACTGCTCTTAAAACTTCTACCTCTGGAAAGATCACTAGCAACATCACCAGCAAAGCCAACGGCATTACTTAAAACATTTCGTTTTAAAGATCTACCGACATTGGATATGAGAGGTGCTACAACAGATTTCAGTGCACCAAGTATGCTACCTCCACGTTGGCGGCGAGCGCCGATGTAAATTTGTCCTCCACCACTTACATAGGAGGGTCGTGAATAAAATGAGGCAGTTGGATTCATAGCTCAAACCCTAAACATTGTTAGTTACAACTTTGCATGAATCACTGTCGATCACTTAGATGAAAGATGTCGGCACGACGCATCCAAGAGTTCATACTTGAAGGATAACCAGTCCATTTAACAAGACACCATTCTTCACCTTGCCGTTTTTTACATCGAATGATTTTCTCTACCAAATATGTTTCACTTTCAGTGACTACCTCAATCTCATCGCGGTGAAAGCTACCCTCAATTTCTTCATTATCGTAATCTTTCAACTTGTAGGTGGTCGGAGAGTCTTTTTGATTAATCCTTGATACTGTAAATACCTCCTCTGTCCAATTCGGGAGGTACCCTTTAGCAAAAACACTTTTCACTTTTGAGATACGAACTTTATCACCAATTTTCACATCACTTTTCACATGAGTGCGTTTACGTTGGAATGATTCGCGCACTTTATCTACATTGTCAGCATTTACATCTACTGGTCTGAGTCCAATAGAACGATGGATAGAGTGATTGTAGGCATGGAGTGTATCTTGTAGAACCTTTGTCCAATTTTGTGTCAAGTTGGCAGTAAAATGTCGCCACAAGCGATTTTTTAATGTGCGATTAAAACGTTCAACGAGTGCAGCTTTATAAGCGCTCTTTACACTAAACAACTCAATGTCATGCCTCTCAAATAATCTTGTCACATGCTGATTTTCAAACTCTTTTCCTTGATCACTCTGAATTCTTTTTGGAATGCGACCTTCTCGAAAAATTGTTTGGAATGCTTTTGCTACTCCTTTCCCTTCTTTAGTTTTTAAAGGTTGAGCCCACGCATAACGCGAGAAAATATCAATGACGGTTAAAATAAAATTATTGCCCGAGTTATGTTTTGAAATGGAGGCAACATCACACAAATCTGCTTGCCACTGTTCATCGATGTCATGAACAATATAATGGCGGGTGCGGTACTTCTTTTTCGCTTGTTTGTGGAGTGTATAGGTAGCCTGACCCTTTAACCATCGTTTTACTTGTGATTGTGGAAGACCACTCGCTTTTGATAATTTCTTGATAGATGCAAATCCTGCCGGATGTTTTACATCATAATAGATTGACTTCAAACGTTCAGTCGATGACGGCTGACTCTTTTTCCTCCTTCTCATCTTTTTGTTTTCTTGCCTTTCTACATTTACAACAACTGCAGCATTTAGCTTTAGCGGTTTTGCGATCGTGTTCACATTGCTTAGGGGTTTCATTATGAGAGCTGGCGCAGCAAGTGCAAGTGACAACGACATTCACCTCTGGCGGCTCATTACATGGCAAGCAACACATCTGCTTCATATTAATAGTCTGAGAACATGTATTTCCTAGGAGGAGCTGTTTTACGTTTTCCTTTTACCAGTTTTAGTGGCGATGTAGATCTACGTCGAGTTCTTCCTCTTGTTTGCTTAGTGAGTGTGGGAGGGGATGTAGCAGGTGACGTCTTAAACCAATTTGTTGGCATTTTCATCGCCTGAAGCATTGGAGTAGTAGCCACTGTTGAATCAAGTTCTTTCAATGTCTCATTATTTAAAGCAAATTTTGGCACATTATGCTTTTTCAATAGTTTAAGAAAGTATGACCAACCAGTGGAACATAGCCCTGACGGCGCTTTCTACGTGTCGCATACTGAATCAAGTCTTCATAACGTGAAGCATCAATCACTTTATTTTCATCTGTAATGATTTCTCCTCTATCATTTACATTGAGATGGGGTTCAATACTGTTGAAAAGAGATATGGCATGTGCGCGAGATGCTAAAGGTGTAGCAGTCGATACAGAGTCACGCATCTTATTCTTCAAGTTTTTCAATTGCTCAACAGTTTCCGATTGTAATAATACAGCACGATGTGGATCTTTGATGTGAACATTTTGCTGATAATCTATTTCTTTCCTATACATTTGATTTGCAAGAGGTTGCTTTACTTGCTGCATGGCAGTCAATTGTACATATTCATCCTGAGGAATAACAATCATGCGAGAATAAGAACTCATAGTTTGTAGATAATCATGGGAGTTTTCAAAATATCACTTCGAAATCTAAATTCTTCCGGACACTCTTGCGTAAAGTCAATGAATAAGTAACCGTATGGTTTTTCAGTAGCTGCTTGAAAAATTTCAATTAAGGCTTTTGATCCTCTGGGTGCAACTTGTCGCGCTAAAATTTCAAATTGACTTTTATCTCGCGGATTCTTGAAAATAGCATAATAGTGTGTATTCAGGTTTCGTGTACGAGCTTCTTTTCCATCAGGAAATAAATTTTGTGTAATATAGATGATAAAACACCTTTTATGGTGTGCTGCGCGAGTGAACATATCTGTAACATCTTTTGAATTCTTACTTTCTTTTAATAAATCATCCAATACAACAACATCATTAGACTGAAGTTTATCCACTGGAATAATTCCTTCATGTCGAATAAAGTTGCGACTTTGCAATTCCTGAAACAGCGACGGTTGATAAATACCATAACACCAAATCACTCGATTGATAGGTTCCTTAAACAACTCCCTTCTTTTATCCAATAAATTCAGCGTGAAAACAGTTTTACCTGCATGAGATGACCTGATACAGTCAGAACTTTATCACATTGAAGTCTGAAATCCATTTTATTACTTTGAGACTCAACATTTGCATAATTAACGCTTAGAGCCAAAGATATTTCCCAATAGGTTGCCCACGGCAGGAGCTATCATTGGAAGTATTGCTGAAAGGAAACCGCCCTTTTGTGTTAGAGTTTTCCTCTTTCTTTGAAGGGCGACTTTAGGATTGGAGATGAAACGCAATTTCGTAGCATATCGCTTAAGTAACTTTCGTTGTTTTGGCGCTAATTTCTTCGTCCTCAACTTCCTCACATGAGAAATAATTTCACAAATGAATTTATCGTTAGCATGTCGTATAGCATTGTATCGCTGATTTGCTTTCATTCGTCGGAGAGCTTGAATGGCTGAAGAAAACTTTTGACTTTTACGTTTCGTCATTTTACGTTTCGCCATTTTCCGTGTTAGTCTTTGCTAAAACCTATCTTTACCACATTTGCATAGGTACTAACTATTGCGACATAAGTGACACTCGAAATGAGCAATGTCACAGTGGTTACATTGGCAAAGTTGAATGCAATTACGTATGAAACAGCGTTGACAAAAAGCATGCTTACATCTCTTGAAGATGTGCTTTTCATTTCCATCCTTTCGCTTACATACATCGCAACACACAGTTTCACCGTTACTGATGTCTATAGCAAGTCTTTTTGAAGATATGAATTTGCTAGCCTTTTCTAAATAATAGACGCATGTACAGAAGGAATATACTTCGAGAGTGAGCAGACATAGCTCGAAAACCAGTTGTGCTACAATCAAGTACCACTGCATTTTCAATTTTTCTTTATGGAAAGTTGAATGTGAATATCTGAAATCGCTTCAATCACTAGACTGCTACCATGATGGTTAAATGCGTTAAGACGTTCAGCAATTTTTATCATATGTCTTTTAAAAAATTCTTGGGGTGATCTACCACTTCCATTGAATAAGAAGCAAAATGGAAAGAGCGACTTTCCACCTCTTCCTTTCCAAAATGACTAAACTTAATTTTCGCAACTAATCGCGCCATGATAATGCTATCAGAGAATGTATTCATTAATTCTAGAAATAGAGTGCTAGCATCATCAACCACTGCTTCGATGTCGGTCTCATCTTTATGAAAATTTATCACATAATCTTGAACAGCTCCTTTTAAACTTTGCCTATGAAAACGTAATGTTCCGCAGTCGTTTGAGAAAGACATGATCGCCCTTTATCTAACCCATCCATTGCATGAAAACAACAACTCTTCTCATAGTAACATTTATTGAATAACGGTAACAAGCATGCATTATAAATCAATGGTTTGAAAGAGATAAAATAGATACAGCTGGTAACTATCATACAGCGAGCAATGATAACCATACAGGACTTTGGCAGTGTTGAGGTAAGGAGGAAAGAAGCATTGGTTATGAACGTAGCTACTACAACGAACAGACAAAATAGGAACACACAAATCCTTAAAACGTTTCGTGACTTCATGATAATGTTGATTCACTCTACTATCCCAAGGCGGGAGCAAAATATCATCAATGATTAGATTGGGAAATACTTTCCTCTCCTTACCAGGATTATTACAAAAGATGCGTATAACATTGAAAGTAGCTAACCATCGTTTAAAGTCAATAAGAAGAGCACTTTCACAAGAAAAGCCATAGTCTTGCAAATATTTCAGATTAAGTCCATGAATGTGTTTTCTCGCCCATTGATCAACATTGGGATCGCAGTTGGCATGTTGATGATAGACAGTAAAACAATCTGATATGTCCAATTGTTCATAGCAATAGCACTGAGCTCCTGTACAGGTTCACCCTCACAATCCATAAAAATGATGATAGAAGCCTAAAACGGAAATTTACACATCTAAGGAAACGTTCTATAACATATTACAAAATGAAGAATTACATCGATGCTTTTCACGACAAAATACACAAATGATATGATGGCAACGAAGAAGTAAAATGTATCTAATAAGACCACGTCTACGACACTCAAAGCACATAAGCGAATTGTCATAGGGTAGAGTTAGGAAAGGACTAGTAATTCTCCTTCTTTGATTTGCGTTTTGATGTAGCATTCTTCTCCGACTTGCGCTTCGTACCACTGCTGTTAAGGATTTGATCAATTATGTCGTCCACGTTGGCTGGTTTTGGAATATATAGGATGGATTCCATATGCATGGAGAGAGAGGCTATTTTATTATCCTTGTGTCGACCATAATATAGCCCATTCACTTTGAAAAGGATATCCCAAGTACCTTCTCCGAGCTCATCACATCTGATGGCTATTGATTGATCTCCCTCCTTCTTATAGTAAGTACACCAATGTGATACCGGTAGGCAAATGTGATTACCATCCCAAATCTTTCTATAGGGAGTATCCTTGTCATCTCTAGCCTTCCACTCTTGAGCAAGAGGAGTAGGAATGTCCATATTTAATGTCACGTACTCCTCAATAATATCAAGTTGGTGGCGAATGTACGGACTCACGGGGATCAGTATGTAGTCCCCATACTGATTGTGCATTATCTTGACATCCGTGGAAGGGAGCATTCCCGTTTGGAGTACTACGCTATGATCATCATAACGCAAGGCTTGTTTAAATTTACGCTGTAGCGGTGTAGGATTATGTACCTTGGATGTTTCTTCCACTGGCCTCAGTTGTAGATGATCTGACCGTAGCGAACCTTGTAACGTTTGACCGCCATTTTGTCCTACTAGTGCAGCAGATGGAGTAGATGCCTGAAAATGAAAAAAGATTGTATTAAGTTTACGTTCAAGGGAGGAGAGGGAGGGAAGTAGCGACTTACCATTTTAGTTGGATAATAGAACAGGGAACTAGAGAGAGAGAGAGAAAATGTGCGTCCGTCACTCGTGTGATTCAACGATGGAATGATTCTCACTGTGGAAGGCTCGCTATTTATAAAGAAATGCTTGATTCTCATTGGATGATGATCCTCATTGGACAATAACATCAAGCTGATTCCAAATCTGGCCTCCGTTTACCCATCCGAGCCTTCGTTTTGGTGCTACAGCCCAAAACGTCCCAAATTCTAACTCTGTCGTTTTTCGCCAATGTCCCAAAATCTTAAATGGAGTCTCACATCTAAACGAAGACAGATAGGAACAAGCCGATTCTTTCACTGAATTTGTCTCACTCTTAGCTTTCAAACGAGCTATCGCACGACAAAATCCGTCCACTGGAAGCCAAAATCGAAGCAAGCTGTCCAGAGGGGGGGACGTCAGTGAAATTTCAAAATTTGATGAAAAATGTTTTGGTGACGGTCCCAGGTCGAAATTCCACACTTTGGAAAATTTTCAAAATTTTACCCATACAAAGTCACTCTGACACTTAGGATTTTTTCAGGTGAGCGAGCTCCGACCTAAAATCTTGTAACCGCTCTAACTTTTGAACGAAGACAGATAGGAACAAGCCGATTCTTTCACTGAATTTGTCTCACTCTTAGCTTTCAAACGAGCTATGGCACGACAAAATCCGTCCACTGGAAGCCAAAATCGAAGCAAGCTGTCCAGAGGGGGGGACGTCAGCAAAATTTTTTCTCTCCGATGGCGTTCAAATTCACCATACGGATGCAGAATTTCACGCTGAATCCGAATCTGGCCTCCGTTTTCCCATCCGAGCACTCCTTCCACTCGAAACAGCCCATTTTACAACCCAACATTCAGCAGATTGCACGAAAAACATCACACACTATAGCCTCAAGACTAATCCTGGCGGCCGCCCAAGTCCACCACGACACTCTGTCGTTCCAGAGGGGGGGGAGTCAGCGAACAGTTTGCGAACCAACCTGGCCGGCACACCACGACAGACTACAACCTCTATCGTTCCAGAGGGGGGGGACGTCAGCGATGGCGGCCATCTTGCGCTATCTGGTGTTCGCCGTTTTCTTACTACTTTGGTCTTTGATCTCTATTGGAAAATTTAATAACACCACCATAATCTGAATCATATTTAGTTTTTATTAGAGATGATAAAGTTTTAGATTGATTAGATGTAAATCCTAATTTAGATGTTGTAGATCCAAAACATAATTGTCTAATAGTTTCTTCGACTATTCCATTATTATTATTTTCAATGTATAATTTTGTGTATTTTCCTGTTAATTCTGTGTATTATTAATGTCTTGATGAGATATATATTTTCCTTCACCTAAAGTTTCGTAATTTTTAGAATTTTTATTATTTATTTGTTTTAGTGTATTAGAATCATTATTATCATTATTATCATCACTATTATCATCATTATTATCAGATTCTTCAATATGATTCACAGGATTATTTTGATTATGATTATGATCATGATTATGGTCATTGTTAATAGTATAAGGTGTTGTCCACATATAAATTTTTTCTTGTTGTGCTAAACCATTAACATAAGATTCTAATAAATTAATGTTTAAATTGGAATAGAATCCCACATATGTATCATTATCATGTCTTTGGGGCATTTCTACCATTTCTCTTTTTATAAACAGTATCTCTATAATATACTTGACATAATAATTCATCATTATGTTTTTTACTTTCAATATGAATATTATATTGATTTAATTCGTCCACAAATAATCTAATTTTAGATTTTGAGAAAGATTTTAATTTTTTACTAATTCTCTAATGTTGATATAATTGATAATTTTAGTTTCAATCCAATCAGTATTACTGATTGGTAAAACCGCTCTAATAAACCCATATACACTATTATACCCCATGATAACCATATTTTCTTTATTCAGTTCTACATATGCAACATCATTATATTTACCTACAATATCCATAAATTTCATAAATGATCACCTGGAAATATACAATAATTTGTTTCAATGTTAGGTAAACCTCTAGTCTGTTCTTTAAATATTTCAGCTTGTAATTCAAACAAAAGATTAATATCTATGCATGGATTATTATCATTATTATCAAAACATTTATTTTCAAATCCCGATGATCTCGTCGAATAAGAAGAACAGGATGATACGGGCGAATATGATTTTTCTAAATTTCCTTTTTCCATTTTTTTCTTCAATATAATTTTTTGACAACCTAAACACATTACTTTTGCTTTTAAACAATCCGTACACTGATATTCACTATCATAGAACTCTGACTTAGGATTCATAATCTGGCACATTTGACTCATTTCCATTTTTTTATTAGAAAAAAAATATTTTTTTATTTTTCGAAAAATGATGTTAACAAATGTTGGTGGAGGTGCATATATCTCGAATAATCGCGAATCAGAAATAGAAATAGAAAATTATGTCATGAAAACTGGAGACGTTTTATCTGGCCCATTACATCTTTCTATTCTTCCACAACAAAATACCGAGTTAACGAATAAGCAATATGTTGATACACAAATCAATGACTTAAAAGAAAAATATATAAAAGATGTTTTGGTTCCAGTGATGAATGAATTAAAGTTGCTTAAACTTAATGACAAATCATTAAACGAAAAATTATTAAAACTTGATAAAAAGGATAGAGAGCTAGAAGTAAATATAGAAAAACTTTTTTAAAAAATTTCAGAACAATCAAAAATTTTAATATTACTTTCCATAAAGTTAAAATCTGCAGTCATTAAAAATAAACATAAGATAGAACTATTGAAAGAACAATTATAAAATGAATTAGAAAAACTTCCTAAAATAATTTTTCAAAATTGAAATAAGTTACAAACTACATTCCAAAAAAGTGTTGATGAATTAAGTTCTAAAATTACTGAACAAATGAAAAAGATGAATAGAATAATAAATGAAGCAAACTCACTAAATCAAAAAGTTGATAAAATGAAAACTCTAAAAATCAATTTAGAAAATGAATTAAAGAAAAATTATAAAGAAAATAAAGAACAATTAGATGCTGTCAAAAATCAGTTAGATGTTCTTAAAGTTCAATTGAATGCATTTAAAACGGCGTTGAAGATGAATCAGCAGAAAATGCAGGTTAATAGAAAAGAAATTAAAATACATCACACGCTGCTTGACCCAATAGATAAAGTGCAACAGAAAATTAATAAAGTGATCACGAAGTTGTTGTCCATTCACACACGTAAATCTTAATCATAAACGTAAATAATTTCCCCCAAAAGACAAATCTATTCCTAGAAAATGCCTATAATTTATAAACACAATCTTAAACATTTTGCTTCAAATAAAAAAATTGCCCATGAACCATCTATGAAATCTGTTTATCATTATAGCAATGTAGAAACAGTTCAAAAAGAAGGAGATGGTATCTTTTCTGGTATAGGAAGTATCGTTAATGTTATTAAAAATAATAAAGATTTGATTACATCTGCTGCAAAAGGAGCACCTGCTATAGGTAGTACAGCTAGTGCAATATCAAATGCTGATAAGTCTCAAAACGAATTAAAACAACTAGAAGCTATTCGTAAACTTAAGAATGATTGTGAAGAACTAAAAAAATTTAAAAAACTCTCAGAGGAAACAAAAAACAAAATTGCTAACATAGCAGCTGATAGTAAACATGAGGAGAAATCAATTGAAGAAATAAGAGGTAATGGTTTAGCAAAATTCTAAAATATATTCTAAAAAGGAATCCTAAGAAAAGTACTTCTAGAAAAAACAAAAAAGTCAAATTATTTTTTATAAAAATGTCTTCCCTGATTGAAAGTAAATTTAGATTAGACTTCCTCCGTACGTCAGTTATAGTCAAAAAAAGAATGAGTATATAAGAATTGCTATGAATCCCGGATCTTCCAGTAGAGTAAATACTGGAGGAGATTTAATCTTTGAAGTTGATAATCAGCAAAGTTATTTATATTTACCTGATTCCTTTTTACACTGTGAATATTCTCTATATAGTGATGCCAATTTTACAACACCATTACCAGATACCGATAATATTGCATTAGAGAATAATTTCTTTCCAAGATTATTTACACAAATGCGTCTAGATGTTGCAACTCAAAATATAGAAACAATAAGTGATTCTCCAGGTATGATTGATACAATGCTTAGATTTGTAACAATTGGTGAAAATAATGGAAAGTATGAAATCGAAGGTTGGTTTCCTGATACTAATGATGGTATAATTGTTGATGATTTAACTCACGCTGGAACAGATGCAGCAGGAATTGCGAAAGATGTAGAAAATATTACAAATCATTTAAATAAAACAAACAGTAGTGCATATAAAGAAAGGCGTGAATTTAACAAGAAAAGTAAACAGACAGTTAATTGGTCATTGTCTCCATTATTCGGATATTTAGATTATGACAAACTATCATATAAATTAAAATTTAAATTAATAATTCATCGCACAGCAAATAATGAATTAATCTTTTATGGTGAGACCGGAAAAAAAGCATATTTAAAAATTGATAGACTTGAATGGTGGATAAAACATATTACTCCTAGTTTAGAGGTTGAAACAACTATTGGAAAAAAGATTGAACACTAACAAACCAATTCCAGTAAATTTTCTAAAGCGTACTGCTAGTTCAGTAACTTTTTCTGAACAAAGATTTAACTGGCATTTTACTAGAACTTAAAATACTCCAAGATATTTATTACTAACTTTTCAAAGAAATGATGCTCCAAGTTTTGGTAAGAACAATAATCTTTTCCATATTAACACAATTCGAAGTTTACAAGTTGCTTTAAATCAAACCCGTTATCCTATTGATCCATTAAGATTCGATGATATAAATAATCAATTTATGGAAGGATATGATGCTTATAGAAATCTCTGTATAGAATTTGGGGTTGAACCACAATTAATTCCTGGAAATTGGAGACATTTATATCCTGTTTTCTGTTTCGATTTAAGTGCACAATCTGAAGATATTGTTAAAAATAGTTGTGGTGTAAGAATTAATATTGAAAAGAAAGATTCCACAACTTCATTAATGGCTCATGGTTTACTGCTAGAAGATGTAAAATATTCTATTGAAATTCTTAATGGAAAGATGGTTAGGATTGGTTAATTAAAATTTTTGGTAACTTAAAATTTTTTATTAAAAATGTCGGAAGCGAAAAGTAATGATAAACTGTTGAATTAAAACTACGTAACATTGTTGACAAAAATACACCTAAAACTATTACTATTGATAAAAAGAAATATTACATAAGTAAACCAATGATAGAGAATATTGAATTACAAGAAAAGAATGGTGGAATTCTCCCATTCATTCCTCTAATAATAGGTGGCATAGCAGCAGCAGGAAGTGTAGCAGGTGGGACAGCTGGTATTGTCAAGGCAGTAAATAAAAATAAATCAGAGAAGGCAGCATTAGAAGAACAAAAGCGTCATAATAGAGAGTTAGAGAAAGTTGCTAGAGCTGAGGGAGTATTAGATAACTTTATTAGAAAATTAAAGTTAGTTGATGAAGGAAAAAGAGTTCCTAAAAACATTCTACATAATGTTGATGATTTAATTGAACTAAAAGAAACTAAAGATGGTTCTTGAATATATCTAAGTCCTAGTATGATTAGATAAAATATTTTTTTATCTTTAAATTGTATTCTACAAATTCTTCAAATTGCACAAATCCCGAAAATTTAATTAAATTAAAAATTTCAAATCTAGATTTATTAAATTATCTCTATGATCACCGTTATAAAGGAGAAGACATACATAAAGCATTAGAAAACTTTCCTGGATTCATTTGGAGTAAATATTCAAAAGAAAAACATCCTCCTGATCATTCATATACCGGTCCAGGAACTCGATTAGATATAAGACTAGATGAGAATAATAATCCAAAACCATGTGAAGAAACAATTAACAGAGTTGATGCAGCAGCTTATAGACACGATTTAGCTTATCAAAATCATGACCTAAAATCTCGTCATGAAGCTGATAGGAAAATGATTCAAGAATTAGACAGTATTCAAAATCCCTCCTTTAGAGAAAGAATTGAAAGAATGTTCGTTAAGAAAGCTTTACAAGCAAAAATATTATTCGGTCAGGGTTTAGACAAAACTCATAACTCTGAAACCTACGCCTCCGAAATGTCGAATGACCTAGATCAGCATAGTAGAACTTATGCCTCCGAAATGTCGAATGACCTAGATCGGCATAGTGGAACTTATGCCTCCGAAATTCACAAAGAAAGTAAAAGTATTTAATAAAGATGATATTTGGAGTGCTGATCTCATTCATATGCCGAATGAAAGAGATTATAAATACGCATTGACCGTTATAGATTTATATACACGACACGCTTGGGCAAAGCCTTTAAAAAACAAAAGTGGTCTGTCAGTTAAATATGCGTTTGAAGAAGTATTCAAGGAAAGTAATAGAAAGCCAAAGAAGCTATTCGTTGATAAAGGATCTGAGTTTTATAACAGAAATGTTAAGCCATTATTTGAAACTGTTCATTCTACAGGAAATGCTGGCAAAGCTGTAGTAATAGAGAGGTTTAACAGAACGTTAAAAAATAAAAATATTCAAGAAATTTACAGAGCAAGGAAATCAGAAATGGTTGAAGATACTACCAGGAATTGTTGAGGATTATAACAATAAGATTCATTCAGGTTTTGAAGAAACTCCAAAGAAGGCTTCTGATGATCCTGATTTAATACAAAAGAAAATTTTCGAAAATAATTATTCGAATGAGAGTAATCCGAATTTTCGGAAAAGTAAGCCGAAATTTAAGATTGGAGATAGAGTTAGAATATTTAAGTATAAGAATAAATTTGAAAAAGGTTTTGTTGGCTATTGGACTAAAGAGATATTTGAAGTTTGTAAAATAAATCAAACTTATCCGATTACTTGCGAAATTAGAGATTTAGATGATGAAATCACTGGCAGATTTTATGAAAACGAATTACAAATAACCGTGCTTTAACCTTAAGGTGGCGCTTTAGCTAGCTTCGTTTGAACTTTAATTACAGTAATTGGAACCAACGTTTCGAGAATTAAATTCCCTTATTCGATTCCCTTGTTCAATTCTAACATGATGTCTAGAAATGGTACTCCTTTTTGTAATTTATACAAAACATATATACATAATTGATCACAATAAACAGTTCCTGGTGTTTGAATTTGAAACGTATTGTATGTTCCATTGCCAAGTATTTCTCTTATTTCATTTGTAGGTGGAAGTCCATAAGAGTGAAAATAGTAATTATCTCCATTTTTATTAGACATACCTGCTGACCAATGTACTCCTTTTTGATCTGACGTGTGGAGATTTGTTACGAAATTTACAGTTGGCTTATCTTTTAGCAAACGCAATTCATCCCTCATCAATATGTGAAAATTCTTTATTCCCAATTGATTTGCGATCTCATTTAAATCGAAATTCGTAGTTGTTTGCTTCCCATATAATTTAAAGAACTCGGTCATGTTAATCATTTTAAATGGAATAAAATCTATTTCAGAAATTTCTCAAAAGAATTGGCGTGCAGCAGCTGCTAAAATTGTGACAGCTGATAGGGGTGAGGCAAATCAAAGACAATAGCGCATAATGCGGGTTGTGAAATCTCATTCACACCATAAGAACAAAAGAACAAATACAATCTAAACACAATGGACATATGAGAGAGAGGATAAATGAATGAGCATTTCTCTTCATTTTAATTTTCATAACAATCATTCATGCGACATTATTTTGAATGGAAAAATACACCGACTGTCGAACCATGTCGGCACTTTTATCGACAGCCATGTCGACAAACATTCTGACACATTTTGTGGTTACAAGGCTGGTTCTGGTTCCGGTGTAAATTTCCATTAGCGTTCAAGGTCATTCTATTAAAAGCATACGGGAATTATTCTCATTGAAGACAAACAATTGTTTCAAAGAATGCATGTCATTGTGAATACAATATTCCTGTAACAGACAGGATCGAAAGAGAGAGAGAGAGAAAGAAGTCACGCTGCTCCGTAAAAGTTTAATTGAGTTGTCCAACCAAACAATGTCATGGCATGATATACATATCATATAATACGGATCAAGAAAGACAATGAATAGACATCAGATCACTCAGTCAATTAGCCGCATCACGAGAACAATGTGTCAAGTGCGATTGTCAGTTATGTCGATGAGTAAGAGGAGAAAGAGATCTCATCACGAACAATTCCAATTCCTTGTGCTACATTCTCAACTTTAGACCATCGCTTTCTTAATTTTTTATAATGAAGTCTAATAATAAGTCTATAAATCTTAATAATAATTGAGATTCCTTATCTTTCATATACCTAACTCTATCTTTGTGCTTTTCTTTATTCATTTTTTCAATGTCCATTTCACTTGTTTTTAATTGTGACAACGAAGGATATATTCTCGAGGTTTCTTCCATTTTTGAGGTTTCCAATTTTTAATAAATATTTTGAAATTTTTGATATTTCTGGTCTATGTGAAAAGACTACGTAAAATTTTGAAACCTCTTTTCAGTATATGAAGAAATCCCAACGAGCTTAAAACTGTTTTTTGATTCTATCCTTAAAATTATTTTTATTTATAAAACTCTTTTTCAGTGTATGAAATATTTCGTATACTCATTCTCAGTATATGAAAAGATCCCAACGAGCTTAAAACTGTTTTTTGATTTTATCCTTAAATTATTTTTATTTATAAAACTCTCTTTTTTGGTACCTTATTTTCTTTATTTTTTGGTTGTCCTAGAACGGTCATATAATCATTTTTTTCTTTTTAGTTGTCCTGAATCGGTCATATATTCAGTTTTTTGCATTTTTGGGGTACCTTATTTTTTTGCTTGTCCTAGAACGGTCTTATATACATTACTCATATGATCAATTTTTGAATTTAATTTCGTTTAACACCGCTAAAGCCTCTATGGTTAAAGCGACATCTATTTAACCCTCATATGCATGAAATGGGTCCCCGGGGACCCATCAGCTCTTAGAATGTCTGTATATTTTTTTCTAGTGGACGTGGAAGTCCTATATTTTGCGTATTCCTTCATTTGGCAGAATAATAGTTGGCTTATCTTTCGTATATTAGATGACACATAAAAAATATGACAAAAAACGTCTGGGTCTCCGGGGACCCATTTCATGAACTAGACCAATCTGATGTGAAATATCACTTTTCTCTCGCATTGTTTGGAACCATATTGCACAAGAGGTCAGCTAACGACTAATTCAGCTCGCTGCAATCATCCCATGCCTCGATCATCACGCTTAGCAAGACTAAAAGCCAATCAGATTGCTCAGCCAATCACCTTGCTGCAGCTTTCCTCATGATCAAAATTTTGAAGCAAGTTTAGTGTGAGTGCCGGTATGTCTCGACGTCCACCTAAGCGCATGTGTGCTCAACAAGCGACGCGTCTTATTTTGGAACTAGATACCGACGACGAAGACATCGACGATATTGCAAATTCTGAAGAGGAAGTTATTGATCACCCCGATACTGAAATCGAGACTGCTTATGAGATATCGGAAGATGAACCCGCCGACGTCACCGATGATGCTGATCAGCTATGTCTATATCATACCACTTCCATTGATACCGAAATTCCTGCTCCGTTACTGAAAATTCCTGCTCCTGAAATTTACTGCTTTAAGAACCTGAAAAATGGATAAAATTCATGAATTTAGACGTTTTTAAAATACCAATTTTTTTGATGTTGTGTCCTGGAACGGTCATGATTTTGAGGATAAAAATAATTATAATCACAAATTTGAGATTCTTAACTTTTGTGATTTTTCGTTGTCCTGGAACGGTCATGATTTTGAGGATAAAAATAATCATAATCTCAAATTTAAGATTCTTAACTTTTATGATTTTCGGTGTCCTGGAACGGTCATGATTTTCAAGGTAAAAATTGTAATTCTCAAATTTGAGATTCTTAACTTTTATGATTTTCGGTGTCCTGGAACGGTCATGATTTTGAGGAGAAAATAATCATAATCACAAATTTGAGATTTTGAAAAATTTGAAAAATTGGGCGTTAAAAATAAAAAACGCCTAAATTTATGAATTTAGGTCTTGATAACCTGAAAAAATGACCAAAATTCTTAAATTTAGGCGTTTTTAAAAATACCAATTTTTTTAAAAAATGGTACTTTTTAAATGGACCAAATTTATGAATTTAGGTCTTAAAAACCTGAAAAATGGTTAAAATTCATGAATTTAGTCGTTTTTAAAAATACCAATTTTTCTGAATTTTTCGGTGTCCTGGAACGGTCTTCTTCCCATTACTGATATTTTGCAGGATGTAAATGTGCTATAACACTCCACAGAAAACAATATTCATCTTCATTCTGTATGTTGATTATTTGTGGAGAACTGAAAGGAAGGGTTATGTAACTACCACCAGTATTATTTTTATATTGGTCAATCACTATTTTCTTAGATAGTATTGCAATAAATCTTCAACCAGATTCACGCAACTGAGCTTCAGTTATAGCATCTTTTAATTTATTTATCATTGTTTCAAATATGGGTTGTATATCATTTACAATATGAATTTCTTGTGTCTGTGTAAAATGTCCTTGTATTATTTCTTCAGTTATTCCATCGGATCCATTTTTTGTATAAAGTACTTCTACATTTATATAACATTTGAGAGATTTCTTAAATATTTTAAAAAAGTTTGTCAATACATCATAAAAAGTTTCATCGGTTTCATTATGTTCAACAGACTCATCAAATAAATATTTTATATCTGTTACAGCTTCGTCGGTTTTGTCAGTTTCATAGAATAAATATCTTTTCTGTTTCGGGCGAAGTACTAGAACCTTCGGGCGAAGTACAAGAACCTTCGATTCCCCCAAAAAATCTTCACTATTAAAAACTTTTTTATATTCCGAGTGTGAATAATCATCAAATATATTTTTAACTTTTATATCAGTAGGTAATGTATCTAGGTAGTTTTTGTAATTATTTAATTTTGATATATTTCCCTCATCAGCTCGATCTACATTTTGTAAATGCATTTTACTTTTTAAATGAGATTGATAACTTCTTTTTGTTTGTAACTGTCTTTTACATACGACACAATAGAACTTGGTATTTTCTATTATTTGTTTTTTAAGGAAAAAATTTGTGTTTTGATTTTTGATATAGACATTCTAATATCAAATGATGACACGTGGGAATGATAATTTTTTTATTACATCTAAAAACTTATTACATCTAAAAATTTATTTATAGAGTATTTTGTCTCAAATCGTATTTTTACAATTTCTAAAAGTTGAACACCAAATTTTTTAATATTATTAATTTCTTTCAAATAAGGGATAGTATTTTTATAATCTCCGAAATTTAAATATATAAAATGAATTACCGTTTTATCATGATGTGAAATACAATAATAGACTTCTTTATTACGGTCAGCATACATTTCTTTTGTAACATTATTTTCATGACTAGAATAATAATTAGGAAGATTATGAAATATTTCACGTATAACATCACGTTCTTTAGTCATTTTATTTTCTTTATCGCATAAAGTCTTATATAAAAATAATTTAAATTTATTTTCACTAACTATTGATTCTTCATCAACATCATAAATTACACTTTTTGGTATAGGATGCCATTCCCTGATAGGAATATCTAATTCCAAATTATATTTATTATCTGATAATAATATAATAGAGAAAAATATTGGTCTTTGATCTCTATTGGAAAATTTAATAACACCACCATAATCTGAATCATATTTAGTTTTTATTAGAGATGATAAAGTTTTAGATTGATTAGATGTAAATCCTAATTTAGATGTTGTAGATCCAAAACATAATTGTCTAATAGTGTCTTCGACTATTCCATTATTATTATTTTCAATGTATAATTTTGTGTATTTTCCTGTTAATTCTGTGTATTATTAATGTCTTGATGAGATATATATTTTCCTTCACCTAAAGTTTCGTAATTTTCAGAATTTTTATTATTTATTTGTTTTAGTGTATTAGAATCATTATTATCATTATTATCATCACTATTATCATCATTATTATCAGATTCTTCAATATGATTCACAGGATTATTTTGATTATGATTATGATCATGATTATGGTCATTGTTAATAGTATAAGGTGTTGTCCACATAGAAATTTTTTCTTGTTGTGCTAAACCATTAACATAAGATTCTAATAAATTAATGTTTAAATTGGAATAGAATCCCACATATGTATCATTATCATGTCTTTGGGGCATTTCTACCATTTCTCTTTTATAAACAGTATCTCTATAATATACTTGACATAATAATTCATCATTATGTTTTTTACTTTCAATATGAATATTATATTGATTTAATTCGTCCACAAATAATCTAATTTTAGATTTTGAGAAAGATTTTAATTTTTTTACTAATTCTCTAATGTTGATATAATTGATAATTTTAGTTTCAATCCAATCAGTATTACTGATTGGTAAAACCGCTCTAATAAACCCATATACACTATTATACCCCATGATAACCATATTTTCTTTATTCAGTTCTACATATGCAACATCATTATATTTACCTACAATATCCATAAATTTCATAAATGATCACCTGGAAATATACAATAATTTGTTTCAAAGTTAGGTAAACCTCTAGTCTGTTCTTTAAATATTTCAGCTTGTAATTCAAACAAAAGATTAATATCTATGCATGGATTATTATCATTATTATCAAAACATTTATTTTCAAATCCCGATGATCTCGTCGAATAAGAAGAACAGGATGATACGGGCGAATATAATTTTTCTAAATTTCCTTTTTCCATTTTTTTCTTCAATATAATTTTTTGACAACCTAAACACTTTACTTTTGCTTTTAAACAATCCGTACACTGATATTCACTATCATAGAACTCTGACTTAGGATTCATAATCTGGCACATTTGACTCATTTCCATTTTTTTATTAGAAAAAAATTTTTTTTTATTTTTTGAAAAATGATGTTACCAAATGTTGGTGGAGGTGCATATATCTCGAATAATCGTGAATCAGAAATAGAAATAGAAAATTATGTCATGAAAACTGGAGACGTTTTATCTGGCCCATTACATCTTTCTATTCTTCCACAACAAAATACAGAGTTAACGAATAAACAATATGTTGATACACAAATTAATGACTTAAAAGAAAAATATATAAAAGATGTTTTGGTTCCAGTGATGAATGAATTAAAGTTGCTTAAACTTAATGACAAATCATTAAACGAAAAATTATTAAAACTTGATAAAAAGGATAGAGAGCTAGAAGTAAATATAGCAAAACTTTTTTAAAAAATTTCAGAACAATCAAAAATTTTAATATTACTTTCTATAAAGTTAAAATCTGCAGTCATTAAAAATAAACATAAGATAGAACTATTGAAAGAACAATTATAAAATGAATTAGAAAAACTTCCTAAAATAATTTTTCAAAATTTAAATAAGTTACAAACTACATTCCAAAGAAGTGTTGATGAATTGAGTTCTAAAGTTACTGAACAAATGAAAAAGATGAATAGAATAATAAATGTAATAAACTCACTTAATCAAAAAGTTGATAAAATGAAAACTCTAAAAATCAATTTAGAAAATGAATTAAAGAAAAATTATAAAGAAAATAAAGAACAATTAGATGCTGTCAAAAATCAGTTAGATGTTCTTAAAGTTCAATTGAATGCACTTAAAACGGCGTTGAAGATGAATCAGCAGAAAATGCAAGCTAATAGAAAAGAAATTAAAATACATCACACGCTGCTTGACGCAATAGATAAAGTGCAACAGAAAATTAATAAAGTGATCACGAAGTTGTTGTCCATTCACACACGTAAATCTTAATCATAAACGTAAATAATTTCCCCCAAAAGACAAATCTATTCCTAGAAAATGCCTATAATTTATAAACACAATCTTAAACATTTTGCTTCAAATAAAAAAATTGCCCATGAACCATCTATGAAATCTGTCTACCATTATAACAATGTAGAAAGAGTTCAAAAAGAAGGAGATGGTATCTTTTCTGGTATAGGAAGTATCGTTAATGTTATTAAAAATAATAAAGATTTGATTACATCTGCTGCAAAAGGAGCACCTGCTATAGGTAGTACAGCTAGTGCAATATCAAATGCTGTTAAGTCTCAAAACGAATTAAAACAACTAGAAGCTATTCGTAAACTTAAGAATGATTGTGAAGAACTAAAATAATTTAAAAAACTCTCAGAGGAAACAAAAAACAAAATTGCTAACATAGCAGCTGATAGTAAACATGAGGAGAAATCAATTGAAGAAATAAGAGGTAATGGTTTAGCAAAATTCTAAAATATATTCTAAAAAGGAATCCTAAGAAAAGTACTTCTAGAAAAAACAAAAAAGTCAAATTATTTTTTATAAAAATGTCTTCCCTGATTGAAAGTAAATTTAGATTAGACTTCCTCCGTACGTCAGTTATAGTCAAAAAAAGAATGAGTATATAAGAATTGCTATGAATCCCGGATCTTCCAGTAGAGTAAATACTGGAGGAGATTTAATCTTTGAAGTTTTATAATCAGCAAAGTTATTTATATTTACCTGATTCTTTTTTACACTGTGAATATTCTCTATATAGTGATGCCAATTTTACAACACCATTACCAGATACCGATAATATTGCATTAGAGAATAATTTCTTTCCAAGATTATTTACACAAATGCGTCTAGATGTTGCAACTCAAAATATAGAAACAATAAGTGATTCTCCAGGTATGATTGATACAATGCTTAGATTTGTAACAATTGGTGAAAATAATGGAAAGTATGAAATCGAAGGTTGGTTTCCTGATACTAATGATGGTATAATTGTTGATGATTTAACTCACGCTGGAACAGATGCAGCAGGAATTGCGAAAGATGTAGAAAATATTGCAAATCATTTAAATAAAACAAACAGTAGTGCATATAAAGAAAGGCGTGAATTTAACAAGAAAAGTAAACAGACAGTTAATTGGTCATTGTCTCCATTATTCGGATATTTAGATTATGACAAACTATCATATAAATTAAAATTTAAATTAATAATTCATCGCACAGCAAATAATGAATTAATCTTTTATGGTGAGACCGGAAAAAAAGCATATTTAAAAATTGATAGACTTGAATGGTGGATAAAACATATTACTCCTAGTTTAGAGGTTGAATCAACTATTGCAAAAAGATTAAACACTAACAAACCAATTCCAGTAAATTTTCTAAAGCGTACTGCTAGTTCAGTAACTTTTTCTGAACAAAGATTTAACTGGCATTTTACTAGAACTTAAAATACTCCAAGATATTTATTACTAACTTTTCAAAGAAATGATGCTCCAAGTTTTGGTAAGAACAATAATCTTTTCCATATTAACACAATTCGAAGTTTACAAGTTGCTTTAAATCAAACCCGTTATCCTATTGATCCATTAAGATTCGATGATATAAATAATCAATTTATGGAAGGATATGATGCTTATAGAAATCTCTGTATAGAATTTGGGGTTGAACCACAATTAATTCCTGGAAATTGGAGACATTTATATCCTGTTTTCTGTTTCGATTTAAGTGCACAATCTGAAGATATTGTTAAAAATAGTTGTGGTGTAAGAATTAATATTGAAAAGAAAGATTCCACAACTTCATTAATGGCTCATGGTTTACTGCTAGAAGATGTAAAATATTCTATTGAAATTCTTAATGGAAAGATGGTTAGGATTGGTTAATTAAAATTTTTGGTAACTTAAAATTTTTTATTAAAAATGTCGGAAGCGAAAAGTAATGATAAACTGTTGAATTAAAACTACGTAACATTGTTGACAAAAATACACCTAAAACTATTACTATTGATAAAAAGAAATATTACATAAGTAAACCAATGATAGAGAATATTGAATTACAAGAAAAGAATGGTGGAATTCTCCCATTCATTCCTCTAATAATAGGTGGCATAGCAGCAGCAGGAAGTGTAGCAGGTGGGACAGCTGGTATTGTCAAGGCAGTAAATAAAAATAAATCAGAGAAGGCAGCATTAGAAGAACAAAAGCGTCATAATAGAGAGTTAGAGAAAGTTGCTAGAGCTGAGGGAGTAGTAGATAACTTTATTAGAAAATTAAATTTAGTTGATGAAGGAAAAAGAGTTCCTAAAAACATTCTACATAATGTTGATGATTTAATTGAACTAAAAGAAACTAAAGATGGTTCTTGAATATATCTAAGTCCTAGTATGATTAGATAAAATATTTTTTTATCTTTAAAATGTATTCTACAAATTCTTCAAATTGCACAAATCCCGAAAATTTAATTAAATTAAAAATTTCAAATCTAGATTTATTAAATAATCTCTATGATCAACGTTATAAAGGAGAAGACATACATAAAGCATTAGAAAACTTTCCTGGATTCATTTGGAGTAAATATTCAAAAGAAAAACATCCTCCTGATCATTCATATACCGGTCCAGGAACTCGATTAGATATAAGACTAGATGAGAATAATAATCCAAAACCAGGTGAAGAACCAATAAACAGAGTTGATGCAGCAGCTTATAGACACGATTTAGCTTATCAAAATCATGACCTAAAATCTCGTCATGAAGCTGATAGGAAAATGATTCAAGAATTAGATAGTATTCAAAATCCCTCCTTTAGAGAAAGAATTGAATGAATGTTCGTTAAGAAAGCTTTACAAGCAAAAATATTATTCGGACAGGGTTTAGACAAAACTTATAACTCTGAAACCTACGCCTCCGAAATGTCGAATGACCTAGATCAGCATAGTAGAACTTATGCCTCCGAAATGTCGAATGACCTAGATCGGCATAGTGGAACTTATGCCTCCGAAATTCACAAAGAATATAGAAAGCCAAAACATCTATTGAAAGTAAAAGTATTTAATAAAGATGATATTTGGAGTGCTGATCTCATTCATATGCCGAATGAAAGAGATTATAAATACGCATTGACCGTTATAGATTTATATACACGACACGCTTGGGTGAAGCCTTTAAAAAACAAAAGTGGTCTGTCAGTTAAATATGCGTTTGAAGAAGTATTCAAGGAAAGTAATAGAAAGCCAAAGAAGCTATTCGTTGATAAAGGATCTGAGTTTTATAACAGAAATGTTAAGCCATTATTTGAAACTGTTCATTCTACAGGAAATGCTGGCAAAGCTGTAGTAATAGAGAGGTTTAACAGAACGTTAAAAAATAAAATATTCAAGAAATTTACAGAGCAAGGAAATCAGAAATGGTTGAAGATACTACCAGGAATTGTTGAGGATTATAACAATAAGATTCATTCAGGTTTTGAAGAAACTCTAAAGAAGGCTTCTGATGATCCTGATTTAATATAAAAGAAAATTTTCGAAAATAATTATTCGAATGAGAGTAATCCGAATTTACGGAAAAGTAAGCCGAAATTTAAGATTGGAGATAGAGTTAGAATATTTAAGTATAGGAATAAATTTGAAAAGGTTTTGTTGGCTATTGGACTAAAGAGATATTTGAAGTTTGTAAAATAAATCAAACTTATCCGATTACTTGCGAAATTAGAGATTTAGATGATGAAATCACTGGCAGATTTTATGAAAACGAATTACAAATAACCGTGCTTTAACCTTAAGGTGGCGCTTTAGCTAGCTTCGTTTGAACTTTAATTACAGTAATTGGAACCAACGTTTCGAGAATTAAATTCCCTTATTCGATTCCCTTGTTCAATTCTAACATGATGTCTAGAAATGGTACTCCTTTTTGTAATTTATACAAAACATATATACATAATTGATCACAATAAACAGTTCCTGGTGTTTGAATTTGAAACGTATTGTATGTTCCATTGCCAAGTATTTCTCTTATTTCATTTGTAGGTGGAAGTCCATAAGAGTGAAAATAGTAATTATCTCCATTTTTATTAGACATACCTGCTGACCAATGTACTCCTTTTTGATCTGACGTGTGGAGATTTGTTACGAAATTTACAGTTGGCTTATCTTTTAGCAAACGCAATTCATCCCTCATCAATATGTGAAAATTCTTTATTCCCAATTGATTTGCGATCTCATTTAAATCGAAATTCGTAGTTGTTTGCTTCCCATATAATTTAAAGAACTCGGTCATGTTAATCATTTTAAATGGAATAAAATCTATTTCAGAAATTTCTCAAAAGAATTGGCGTGCAGCAGCTGCTAAAATTGTGACAGCTGATAGGGGTGAGGCAAATCACAGACAATAGCGCATATTGCGGGTTGTGAAATCTCATTCACACCATAAGAACAAAAGAACAAATACAATCTAAACACAATGGACATATGAGAGAGAGGATAAATGAATGAGCATTTCTCTTCATTTTAATTTTCATAACAATCATTCATGCGACATTATTTTGAATGGAAAAATACACCGACTGTCGAACCATGTCGGCACTTTTATCGACAGCCATGTCGACAAACATTCTGACACATTTTGTGGTTACAAGGCTGGTTCTGGTTCCGGTGTAAATTTCCATTAGCGTTCAAGGTCATTCTATTAAAAGCATACGGGAATTATTCTCATTGAAGACAAACAATTGTTTCAAAGAATGCATGTCATTGTGAATACAATATTCCTGTAACAGACAGGATCGAAAGAGAGAGAGAGAGAAAGAAGTCACGCTGCTCCGTAAAAGTTTAATTGAGTTGTCCAACCAAACAATGTCATGGCATGATATACATATCATATAATACGGATCAAGAAAGACAATGAATAGACATCAGATCACTCAGTCAATTAGCCGCATCACGAGAACAATGTGTCAAGTGCGATTGTCAGTTATGTCGATGAGTAAGAGGAGAAAGAGATCTCATCACGAACAATTCCAATTCCTTGTGCTACATTCTCAACTTTAGACCATCGCTTTCTTAATTTTTTATAATGCTCTAATCTTAATAATAATTGAGATTCCTTATCTTTCATATACCTAACTCTATCTTTGTGCTTTTCTTTATTCATTTTTTCAATGTCCATTTCACTTGTTTTTAATTGTGACAACGAAGGATATATTCTCGAGGTTTCTTCCATTTTTGAGGTTTCCAATTTTTAATAAATATTTTGAAATTTTTGATATTTCTGGTCTATGTGAAAAGACTACGTAAATTTTTGGACTACGTGAAATTTTGAGACTACGTAAAATTTTGAAACCTTTTTTCGGTATATGAAGAAATCCCAACGAGCTTAAAACTGTTTTTTGATTCTATCCTTAAAATTATTTTTATTTATAAAACTCTTTTTCAGTGTATGAAATATTTCCTATACTTATTCTCAGCATATGAAAAAATCCCAACGAGCTTAAAACTGTTTTTTGATTTTATCCTTAAATTATTTTTATTTATAAAACTCTCTTTTTTGGTACCTTATTTTCTTTATTTTTTGGTTGTCCTAGAATGATCATATAATCATTTTTTTCTTTTTAGTTGTCCTGAATCGGTCATATATTCAGTTTTTTGCATTTTTGGGGTACCTTATTTTTTTTGCTTGTCCTAGAACGGTCTTATATACATTACTCATATGATCAATTTTTGAATTTAATTTCGTTTAACACCGCTAAAGCCTCTATGGTTAAAGTGACATCTATTTAACCCTCATATGCATGAAATGGGTCCCCGGGGACCCATCAGCTCTTAGAATGTCTGTATATTTTTTTCTAGTGGACGTGGAAGTCCTATATTTTGCGTATTCCTTCATTTGGCAGAATAATAGTTGGCTTATCTTTCGTATATTAGATGACACATAAAAAATATGACAAAAAACGTCTGGGTCTCCGGGGACCCATTTCATGAACTAGACCAATCTGATGTGAAATATCACTTTTCTCTCGCATTGTTTGGAACCATATTGCACAAGAGGTCAGCTAACGACTAATTCAGCTCGCTGCAATCATCCCATGCCTCGATCATCACGCTTAGCAAGACTAAAAGCCAATCAGATTGCTCAGCCAATCACCTTGCTGCAGCTTTCCTCATGATCAAAATTTTGAAGCAAGTTTAGTGTGAGTGCCGGTATGTCTCGACGTCCACCTAAGCGCATGTGTGCTCAACAAGCGACGCGTCTTATTTTGGAACTAGATACCGACGACGAAGACATCGACGATATTGCAAACTCTGAAGAGGAAGTTATTGATCACCCCGATACTGAAATCGAGACTGCTTATGAGATATCGGAAGATGAACCCGCCGTCGTCACCGATGATGCTGATCAGCTATGTCTATATCATACCACTTCCATTGATACTGAAATTCCTGCTCCGTCTCATCGTGAAGAAATTTCGAGCGACTACGTTGGAAAAAGCGGAAGAGTTTGGAGCAAAACTCCCCTCCTCCATCACGAACTCGAGCTGAAAACATTTTCAGAGGAAGAAGCGGCCCTACTGTGACTACTCAAAGTAAGACTGATTCATTCAGGTATTGAAGAAACTCCAAAGAAGGCTTCTGATGATCCTGATTTAATACAAAGGAAAAGTTTCGAAAATAATTATTCGAATGAGAGTAATCCGAATTTACGGAAACGTAAGCCGAAATTTAAGATTGGAGATAGAGTTAGAATATTTAAATATAAAAATAAATTTGAAAAAGGTTTTGTTGGCTATTGGACTAAAGAGATATTTGAAGTTTGTAAAATAAATCAAACTTATCCGATTACTTATGAAATTAGAGATTTAGATAATCAGGAATCACTGGCAGATTTTATGAAAACGAATTACAAATAACCGTGCTTTAACCTTTAGGTGGCGCTTTAGCTAGCTTCGTTTGAACTTTAATTACAGTAATTGGAACCAACGTTTCGAGAATTAAATTCCCTTATTCGATTCCCCTATTCAATTCTAACATAATATCTAGAAATGGTACTCCTTTTGGTGCTCAACAAACGACGCGTCTTATTTTGGAACTAGATACCGACGACGAAGACATCGACGATATTGCAAACTCTGAAGAGGAAGTTATTGATCACCCCGATACTGAAATCGAGACTGCTTATGAGATATCGGAAGATGAACCCGCCGTCGTCACCGATGATGCTGATCAGCTATGTCTATATCATACCACTTCCATTGATACTGAAATTCCTGCTCCGTCTCATCGTGAAGAAATTTCGAGTGACTACGTTGGAAAAAGCGGAAGAGTTTGGAGCAAAACTCCCCCTCCTCCATCACGAACTCGAGCTGAAAACATTTTCAGAGGAAGAAGCGGCTATACTGTGACTACTCAAAGTAAGACTGAAGCATTTGACTTGTTTCTGTCAAGTGATATGCGTCGGGACATTATTCGATTTGCTAACAAGCACGGTTCTAATGATCCAAAGTGGTACAATATTGATGAGTTAGAGTTCGATGCCTTCATGGGACTACTGATTCTCTTCGGTGTCACGAAGGGAAACCACGAGAGCGTGCGTGATGCTTGGAGTGACGGCCCGTTGGCCAGACCAGTTTTCAAGGCAACCATGTCTATAAACCGATTTGAGAGTATTCTAAGTCACATTCGATTCGATGAATCCGATACTCGTCAGTCAAGACGACAGACAGACAAGTTCGCTCCATTTCGGGATATGTGGCAAAAGTTTACACAAAATTGCAAGATTCATTTTGATCCTGGTGTCAACTTGTGCATCGACGAGCAACTTATTCCGTTTAGAGGTCGTTGCTCTTTTAGACAGTACTTGCCGTCAAAACCCGACAAATATGGGTTACACCGGTGGAGCACAGGACGGCACTCGCACAAGTGGGTTGGCATCAAAAATTACGAAAGATCTTCTGTGCAATTTGTATAATACCGGACGAAATGTCACCGCCGACAATTATTTTACTGATTTTGATCTGGCGGCTGAATTGCTTAGGAAACGGTTGACATACGTTGGAACCGTGAGAAAAAATAAGCGGGACTTGCCAGTCGAATTTCAAGCTGACAAAGATCGGCCAGTTGGATCCTCTTGTTTTGGATTTGATCAGAAAACGACGATTGTCTGGTACGTTCCTAAAAGAAACAAGAGCGTGATTTTGATGTCTACTATGCATCATGACGACAAAGTGGATGAGACAACAGGCAAACCAGACATCATTCTGTTTTACAATCATATGAAAGGAGCAGTGGATACTGTAGACCAGCTCTGTCACTCATACAGTGTGCAGAGAAAGACAAGACGTTGGCCGCTGGCTTACTTTTTCAACATGCTCAACCTGGTATGCATCAATGCCTTCATTGTATTCGTCAAATCTCTTCCACTCTGGAACGCTTCAAGTCTCAGTAGAAGAAAGAAATTTCTTACTGAGCTTGGAATGGATTTGGCAGGGCCCTATATGGAACATAGAAAGCAGACCTTGACAGGAGTTCAGCGCCCGATTCAACATGCAATGGCAGTGTGCGCCAACGACGAGGAACACGCTGGACCTACTGATGAAGTAGGCCTACCGACAACTTCCCTCAAATCATCCAGGAAAAGATGTCACCGATGCGCAAGAGATAGAAAGGCCTCTCGAACCTGTCATCGATGCAACAGAACTGTATGCGCTGAGCATTCGTTGAAGAGAGAAGAAATCACCTGTACAGAGGACTGTGCGATCTAATTCATTTATTTGAACACAATAGTAGACAACGTTTCCCCTACAATAGACAAGTATTATTCTCCTTTTTCGCAATAATAATAATTTGTTTTTACAAGTGGATGTCTTTTGAATTGTAGCATGACAGGGATGACTGATGCAATAAGATTAACTACAGAAAAAAGCCAACCTCACTAGAAATAGTCATGTATGAATGCACCTCATATGTCTTTTGAGCTCTATTCAGACATGTTTATATGTACTATCTTAGTGGTATTATTGAATTATTATGAGAAAAATGTCAGGAGTACACGTTGGTACAGTTTCATTATCAACATGGGCATTAATTACGATTTAAACGCAGATTTCTGCCAATGGGTCCCCATTTCATGCAGTAACGTCGGTAAAATATTTCATGCATATGAAGGTTAAGCACGTGTTTCATAAAATGCATGTTTTTGAGAAAATCATGTGCAATTAAACGATTAGACGGGTCACCGAATATTAATTTGCCGCCCCGGCTCCCATCCTAGCCAATGTCTCTGCTTGCAATGTTTTGATCTTATTCATATGCTGACTCTATATGGGTGATACCGTGGCTAATCAGATCCAGCACCACTATCACAAAGCTGATCATAAAAAACGGACCACCTATGTCGAAAATCGATCGATTCTCATACTTTCCAACTGTGTCGCACATTTGACATGGATTCAGTTAGTGAGCCAATAGACTTGCATCCGCTATTTTTGCCGGACATTGCATGAAGTGGTCAAAATATGGGAATCGCTCAATTTACAAATCGTACTTTTTCAATAAGAAAACGTGTGAGCAGGATGTGAGCACAATCAGTCTACGTGTCGAACGAGCATTTTCTGGGCTTTCTTTTGATGTACAAGTAGGTATTGCATATCGAAGGGACATCCATCACTTTTATATGGATGTAATCATATAGAATTTTTCGAACGTCGTAATTGAATCAAGCAGATTATGTTGGAAACTTTTTGTTCCATCGGTCTCTGATAGAAGTGGAGCAGCCGCTCTTCCTTCATCAGGATTAGAAAGACATACAAAAAGATGCAAAATTCTAGTGGTACAAGCATCAAAGATATTTATGATACCAGGATTGTTATGCTATAGAATCATAGAAACGGAAAGGATAAATAGATTTCAAAAATCTCCTTGCTCTTCTCTTTAGCTAAGTTCTTCACCGAGACGACGTTCACTGTAATCATGTTCCATTTTCTCCGTGTTCTTCGATTCATTGAATAAAATTTAGCGGTCATCAGAAAAATTTTGAAGGAAGTTTGGAAGAGACACATATTAAACTTGTATGTTCGTTACTCGACGCAGGGATTCTAAAGATAACAACATGAGTGACAAAATGACATTTTTAGACATATAAAGTCAGGATTCTGGGATAACTTCACGATATCGCTATTTCTTTCCTAGTCCACCGATTTCGATGTGCAATACCTATAGAAATAGCCCAGAAATTGCTCGTTCGCCACGTAGGCTGATTCAAGTTAAAAATTGCGATTTGTAAATTGAGCGATTCTCATTTTTTATAACCACTGTCCGGCAAACAATACAGCAGATGCAAGTTTATCATCGGTCATTTGAAACCAGAGAGAGAGATCAAAATTTCTAATATGACAAGTTTATGTGTGACACGGTTGGGTTGGAAGGCATGAGAATCGATCGAATTTCGACATAATTTATGATAAGGTCTTGATTTTTATGTAAGCCCTTGATTCGAGATTTTATTCGTCTCTCGCAGGACGTGCAATATTTCTCTCCGCATTAACTAAATTCGGCGCTCTTTGAAATCAATAATGCATGCCGTGTTTCTTGACTAACTGTTATTTACACCTATCTCGAACTTGAATTTGACAGCAGGCCTGCTGTAAAAACTTACATTTGACATTCGCGCATTCTGATAAAGGATCCCAAAGCATTCCGTATGATCCTCACTATAGACTATTTTTAAAAGAAAAACTTGATGCTTTGCAGTTGATAACTGTTTATTTTCCTTCATTCCAAAACGGCAGATTGCCAAAGCAATCTTAAACAACACATTTTAATTAAATAATACATGTTTGTAACAAATCATATAGTCAATTCGGAACAAGAACACAACAAAGAAGTTATTACGAGATTTCGAGTTCACCAGTGTGCAATTGTACATAGCTGTCGTTGTGTTTGGCTGCCAGCCGACGATATGGTCGACCACCGGATATTCAAAGTTGATGGACGAATTAATGTTGGGATGGAGAATAAAAAGTGTTTATCAAATATAATACGTTTTGATGAGCTTGATAGAAAATACTGAATACGTCTAAATCTTGTCATCACAGACAAATGTTTCCTGATACGGAAAATCAGATGCAAATACAGCTTTCAAATTCGTGTTAGGCCACGAAATTTCAGCTGTTACGTGAGGGCGATACAATTAAAACGAGAAATGCAACTTACCTTTTCTGGAAATATGCAACAAAAGATGAAGAGGTTCATAAAAAATGCTTATTTGTTCCTTTCATCAAATGGTAGCTGATTGTTGGAAAACAATGGCGCGAATGAATGTCATATGAGCATGTAAAAATCAACATCAAACCAAAGTATCAAAAAAGGATAAATGGTTGTAGATGATATCTCTTCAGTTTTCATAGGTTTACTGCTGTCCTTTGTCACTTAGCCATTCCAAAATGACTTCTGAGCTGATGTTTATGGCAGTAATCAGGCATATCTTGGCACCACAATAGTTAAAGCATGCTGTAAAGTTACGGAGTCTCAGCAGAAGCTTTTCATTGATTCAAAATCAGCACTTTCGATGCCCGATTCATCACCAGTATCAGTATGTCGTTTTGCAGGCACATCACTCGGCAATTGAATATCAAGTTTCGACGGAATAGAGCATGTGTCCTCACAAACGGATATTGTTTCTTTGAACGAAGCTTGTTCATCTTCATATTCTTCGTTCAGTTCGTAAGAATCATCGATATTACCGTGAGTGTGTCGACAAATTTTGTCTGGGTTGCAGCGCTGTTCATGAGTATAGAATTTTAGTATAAATGATCTTGTGTTGTCGGATGATTCATTTTTTCTGAAAGAATAAAAAGATGAGAAGTTTTTTTACCAAGCATCTTATTGAACAATGGAATTTTGTACATATGAAATAAATGTTTGAATTTTCAAGGCACAAAATAAGAATTAATAACTTTTTTGAAATTATCTTGGAAAGAAATAATAACGAGAAAATGTTCATTTTCAATGTATTGCCCAGACGTCTCGTTTGTCATACAAACATCTTCATACACTTTAGAGTTGGAATACTATAGGTTTGACTGCTCAACAACGTGAATAGCCGTTTCAGCTGAAACATTGTTATTTCAACAGGATAATGTCAAACCAAGGTGCAGCATTAGATGTATCAAGAGAAATTAGGCTGTGTACATATTTTTTATTCGTAATTATTTAGTGGCATTAAATTACTCGGGAGAGAAAGCTGATTTTTTTCACATCATTGATTTATCAAGAGCAATTTGTCGTTTCAAGCGAAGCATTGAATTAGGCAACCGATTAGGCATTCGGCTTTGTCAATTCAACAGCATAATGACGGATCAAGTGCACAATTTGTATCGAATTGAACGAAATTCACCGCTCACCTAGAATGTCAGTGACAGGCGCATATAAAGAAGCCAAATCAAGTGCAGCATTACCGAAAGTTTGCAAATTATGACCGCGCGCCGACAGAGGATTTTAACCAAGGATCGCGAGCGCTTGATTGCGGCACATGCACGAGGTGACGACTACGTCGACCTTGCTCGACATCTTGGGATAAATAGGAGTACCGCTTACTCCATTGTCCGACGGTCGATGGAGGCACCTCGTCTAAATTCGTGGGGCGGAAGACGACATGCGAAGCTGGATGACGAAATGCGAAGCACGCTGAGTGAGATTGTCGAGGAGCATCCATCTTTTACGGTCGACCAAATCAACCGTGAACTGCGAAGTAGACTTCCTCATAAGCCGCACGTTCAGCGCACAACTGTCAACTCCGCCCTTATTGGTCAACTTCTCTTCCTTAAGAAGTTGGAAGATGCGCCCGTTGAAAGGAACAAGGAGAGGATAAAAGAAGATCGAAGATACTTCGCCAACTGGTTGTTGAATGACGGTATTCAACGAAGAGAGCTGGTCTACGTCGTTGAGACTGGAATCAATTTGTACTGCTCTCGAACACGAGGGCGCGCAGTGGTCGGACAACGAGCCGTTCGCATTGTCAACGGAAGACGTAGTAGGAACATTACTTTGTGCCTGGCCGTCTCCAATACACGTGGACTGTTGTACCACCGGATACTCGAGGGAGGAATGGACACCGAAACATTCGATGAGTTCATTCAACATGTCTCGACCATCAGTGCGGAGGATGCTGCTTTTATTTTCGACAATGCATCAGCACACCGTCGATCGAACGAACGCAGTCAGGAGAGTTTGAACGGCGCACAGATGATCAGGATGCTTCCTCCTTATTCGCCAATGTTGAATATCGTGGAAAACGCCATCAGCTGTTTTAAAGCAGCTCTTAAACGTGAACTGGAGAACGCTCGTCCAAACCTTCTAGCTGTGACTCACGATGAGCGAATGGTGACGCTGAGTGGCTTAATTGAAGCCAATATGAGTGCAATACAACTTCCTATGGCTCCGGCTTGGTTTCGCAAAATGCAGTCGTACATTCCTGCCTGTCTTCAGAATGAAGATATTCTTATGTAACTCCTTTTGTTAATTTTGCAAATAATATATGATTTCAATGGAATATGACAATTTCTTTTCCTTTCCCCATTTAGAATGATTTTTGTTTACAACTTTTAGAATATATATATATATATAGTATATGCAGTATCTATATAAATATATTGTTTACTCTATAGATAGGAAAACAGTCAATCAGTGCTATTGTGGTAGCCATAAATTGGGTTAAAAGAGTAAACAAACTTCTGAATCACTCTTCTTAGAATAACGTATGAGTACCGGTCTGCGTATAGGGAATTACATGTAAGCTCACATTATGTTTATGCTAATAATTGGTTAACTAACTTTTTGAATTTCACTTCAAGCGTTTTTGGGTAACGTTTCTTTCAAATACTGCGAAATTCATTTTAGGATAATTTAGGTATTTTCATTTTTATGCAACTTGTCGTCAATGCTGCAGTTGATTCGGCAAAGTGACACCATCTGCAAATTAAATCGGCAATGCTTCTCTTGATTCGACAATGCTTCATTCCATTTGACATTTGTCAGCATATAGAGCGTAATCACCGGCAATGACGAACTTGAAACGGCAATGTTGCAAGAGGAACAACATAATGCAACTTGATTCGGCATTTTCAATCTTGAAATGGCAAGTGTTGATCTTGACCAGTCAAACCTATACAAAATAAGACCGTTCGATATGTTCGAATATGTTTCGTAGCCCTGGGCGAAGTAATTACTTTATCAAAAGCCTTCAACCATATTAGAGTATATAAGTCATGGAATTAACAATCAATGGCGGTAGGTAGTGATAAAATGAAAATTGCTTAAAAATCATAGGACACAAAAGGGTATTTCTGATTAAACTTCATGCTAAAATTTATTCTTATCTGGTTTGGTGCGCGCATCTTGACAAGTAATTGCCTACTACGTGCAAAAACCTGCATGATTTACAGCGCTACCTTGCTGGTATTACGAACGCGTGTGAAATAAGCCTTCGAAAGAATCGAGAATTCGTTTAATCCTATTTCCTCAAATTAAGAGACAAAATTCAGCACTCTTATAACCACACTGCATTTTCTTTTTCCGATAAATACATGATTATAGCGCAAAAGTAATCTTCATTATTCAAGATTTTATGCATAAAGTCCTTCAGAAGAAGTTACAGTCAAATATAGAAATTGAAATTGATTCTACAAATATTTCATCACCAATTCTTAGCGTGCTGTGCTAGCCTACGTGATTCTGATAGTTCGGACTCCATGGTGCATTATGTCAGCTAGCTCTACTTCATGGGCTTTGATTTGAAGAGTATGGCTATCCTGTGACAATACGGTCCGCATTTTTCGAAATGGATCACAAATAAATAGATAACGCTACCTGCTCAATTTGCTATGAGCCGTGTCTTAGTTTACCTCTTCACATGTGTTTGATTTGTACGTCGCATAGATAAAATGTGGGTGGACATACATGACATTACTCAAACAATTTCAAACATTGCCTCGGTACTCTGTTGAATAATTACAACAGCTCAGTAAAGTAGTCATGCTTTATTGTGGAATTCTGTACTACAGGGAAGATTCATAGTTCCCTGATAAGTTTGAAAATGGTAGTAAATGTGAATTTTAAGAAGTACCGTGTCTGTTATGCAGACAAATTGTGCGAGTAAAAATCAAATTATGCCATTACTCATATTACCCAAAGTAATTCATCATACTGTGTGAAGAAAATTCTACAGCAGAGGATCACTATTAAAACGCAATTTTCTTCCTCTAACACGCTATGAAGCGATTTCTTTGATAATCCCCGGGATTTGGAAAAGTACCAGCGATCACAATACCTAATCATTGGCGAGGCATTTTTCGCAGCTTTCCAACGGCTCGACGCCCTTCGACATTCACATGCTTCCAAATTTCTCCAAACACTTCGTCCCCGCCCTCTTCGAACCCGAACTTCCATTTCCTTCAGTCACAAATATTTGCGAATTTGATTGGAATTCTACCTCTTGACACGATCATGGAGGGTGTGCTTCGCTGGTCTTGGTTATTTTCATGCCGTGTTAGCAGTTCGAAGACTGGGTTCGATTCCCAGCCGGCAAGCCATTTTTCATGGTGGTGCCAAGAGCAAGGCGCATTGAAATATCATTTTGACCTCGTGAAAGCCGGAGGCATTGAATCATTAGATCAATTGTCCGAGGTCGCCTGGAAGCGGTTGCTATCGTAGTAGCCCAGTGTTCCACCATTTGACCGAATGCCTGGCTTATCATATCTCCAAGGTAACAGAACTGGTTAACGACTTGTATGCTAGGTCTAGGACTTTCATAAACACCGGAAGAGTCGTCAGACGGAATTAAGATAAGAACTAATGAATATCATCATCAACCTAATCGACAGTAATCGTTGATATTGAACTTGAATGAGAAATGAAATATTTCCAAAAAGTTAAATAAAATATTGACTTAGCAATGTTAAGCAGATGTCTTTTTCCTACCACTATGTTATTGGCTAAAATATGAAATTATCTTGGCCCATGTGCGACTTTATAATTTCAAAAACTGAAGGCGAGGCTTGCCTTACTTGGCCATGTAATAAATGAAACAATCAAAAGGTTTTCACATTGAGCCTTTCCTCTAATACTCCTTGCTGGTAATACCCGCTGTAGAAAGTAGATGAGCTATACTTCACAAGTTTCTGCCAATATTTTGGTCAATAATGTTTTGATGCCCCCCAAAATCTTACGACTGCACCACTGTACAAAAGCGCTACTTGCAAAATTTGACTTATCAACTTTGTATTGAGTCATCACTAATCGAAGAACAGAAACATCCGCAGAAGTTAGGCGATTTCGGATCAAATTTTGGGTGTCTTAAGAAATTCTTGCCCTCTACAATTTTCTCAGCAGACAGGTAAGATAGAACTTGCATTAACAAGTCCTGCTAGCTTTGGTAGATCCTCGAGACACCAATCAAGGGCCAATAAATTTTACCATTGGAATAGGGACGCTTAACTCGTCAGCAATTCAGCACAGACTGTGGGCAGGAATGATAGACAAACCAGAGTGGGGGCATAATAAGTGTGATCGATATATAATCCATCAATCAGCACCCACCGACCAATGTACGGAAGGAAAGAGAAGCATTTTCGGTATTTCTATTCTCCCCCCCTCCACATTTCTGTTGTTGATACCGTGAAGTGTTGCATCGCTAACGATCTTCTCTTGCGAGCAGTCTCACTAACGTCGCATAGTGTTGAGTGACTCCTCTTATCTGACTTGTAGAACATTTACAGCATCAGAGCTAGACAACTGTTCGTCATTTGTCTGTAGACAACAATCACACGAAGTTCATGATCACAGCTGTACCTTACATTCTAACTAAGTATCCAAGGGACCAATCACTCATTCCATGGTTCAAGTAAGACTTCTCAGTGGTGCAGTGCCACTCAGTGACAGATCAAGTCTACTCTATACCTAATGTGACTAACTTTGGCGAAATTTGATGATATTGGAAAACTTGAAGTGTTGGGAAAGGAATAGAAGTACCACATTTTCTCTGTGAATGTTGTCTATGATGATTTGTCTATGGCGGAAATCGAATGATACATAGCAAGCAAAATGTTGTTCGTGCAATCGTATTTTAAAAATCGTAGGTATCTTCAAATTGAACACAGTTACGATTTATCTTTGAATCTTATGCTGAAACACGATTGATGATTTAACAGTCAATCATATTTCAACATGAACTGCTCTAATATAGTTACTACTTATATTTATTACACACCATCGGACTCCATCGGACCTAGCTATGGTTGGGAGGTGACAACTCACTTAACCCCACCCTTGTCGGCGCCGATGGATATCAATTTCTAAGATTTTTTAGGAGCTCAACATGGTACGATTTAAAGGTAGCGGATATTATCACAAGCGACGAAATATTTTGATAAAATACTGAAGATGTTAATAACTGTCGCTGTAAATTCAGTCATCACACACTTAATAATTATCGTGACGGGAAAAAGACCAAAGGCGCGTCCAAAGAAGACCTGGGACGAAACGGTGGCATCTGATTGCCATCTGCTTAACGCAACAGCTGAAGCAGCCTTTGGCTGTCAGACTTGGAGGAGATCCACAAGGAGAAGCAGTCTGACCCGATGGCATTGGAACAAACGGACTCAAATCGCGGAAGTAAAGTAAGTAAGTCGTAGTACGTTAGCGGTCATCGACAATCGACAATCGACCAGCCGCATTGCGAAAACAGAAAATTAAATAGCTAAATTGGTAAATACATATAAACTACTTACTCATAAAATTTTGTTAGTAGCAGGATTATTCGCAATATAATTTCTCAACCGTATAAAAAGAAGTATTTTCCGGAGCCTGATCGATGATAAGCTGTCAGTCTTGAAGATAAACTTGATGATAAGATTCGCGTAAAACATTTATTTTCACCTTCGGTATCGACAAAGCATGGAGTGCGATGACTATCACCTGTCACTGTAGAGAACAATATGAAATGTCACAAAAGATGGACATAGATTTCGCACAGCAAAATATAAAAAAATATATATTCTGAAAGTCAAGCTATTAGAAAAAATCAATATAGAAATATCAAAAATCAAGATGTAGAAATAATCAACAGAATTTTTGCAACTAAATATTGAACAGTGTCCACAGAATAAATCGATTAGAATTTCCGGTTAGAATTCTCCAGATTTTTCCCGGTTCTTTTAACATTTAACTAATATGTCATGTTAATACACATTTGCAATTTGCATTTACATTTGGCAATTACATATGCAATTTGCGTTTTTACTGCTATATCTGGTAGAAATGCATGTAGCTTGATTATGATTGCTGCACACATTCTGCACATGCAAAAACACTGTAGAAATGACATCCATAATTACAAACTTACATACAGATACACATACATGTATCTTATGTAATATTCGCATAGAGTGTCCCACTTTGATTGACTTATACCTAACAATCTAATTTAATCCAGCAAATAGTAAACAGCGGAAAATGAAACTTCAAAAGCATTTATTCCACTTCCATCGAGTAAAAAATAAAGTAAGACAGAATAAGTCTAGAATATCCGCTAAATCTGAACTCTCTACAATATACAACCAATTAAAAAACAGTAGCTTAAGTGACCTCAGAAGTTAAAACATGTTGGATAAGCAACAATGCAATAGCACGTGTAACCATGGTGTGAACTAAAAGTAATACTACGAATGAGCATGAGAAGCAATATGAGGAAACCGAAATGCTTGGCACTGAAGAAGTAATTCAAAGGAAGAGGTAATAATTCAAACATCGTTTGGTTGGTTGCTAATGCATGCATTGAGGAAGGAGTGTTGCATAAAAATATTTTCAAATATTAGAAAAGTTCCGTGAGGGTCTCCGTCGCACAGTGGCTAAGTGTCTCGCCTAGCGATCTTCTGGTCCAGAGGTCGAGCACCGAAAATGGCATTGGAAGTCGTCAGGAAGAGCATGCGGACTAAAAGATCACGACGTTCCAGATAAAAGTCTGACTATCAGCACCGTGCAAACCCTCGGTGGGGGAGTAGTGACGTTAAACCATTCATCATTCTGCACATTATGCAGAATGAACGAAATTATGCATTTATGCTTATGTCAATTTCCTTGGATTAGCTATAGACAGCCTGTGAAGCAACTGCTGTTTAGACGTTCGCCAACAACGGGTCCTTCAGTCAATTTTCCTCAACTGATCAGAACAAAGCATTTGCATTTGCCAAGCGTGCGAAGTCACGATCTCGCTCTACTGATTCGTCAAACATGATAGTATGCACTTAGAATCTCAACTTCTCGGTCGAGTGCCTTTATTCACTACTTTAGTAGTTGCAAATTATTCCTCGATAACTTTATTTTTCTTTTCTTTTCCTTTGACTTTTGCATTGATAGGTGATGGATGGTTAGAGTACAGACATCTATGTGATAGGTGCTCTTAATGGGTTCGTCTGGTCCTACGTCACAGACGCTGTTATAGCTACGGAGCTACAGTGTGCGGTTTATGCTCAGTACACAGTTGATTGAGTGACAATTATGCACAACTGAAAATGGAAAAATTAAATCATCATTTACAAAAGATAAAAAAAATCATTTTTCAGTATATATGACTAACAGTCTTAATTAAGAGGTTGAAAATCTGTCATATAGCGAATCTTTTACATTCGCTTATTCGTTTAAGAAACACACAAGACATAGATGATTATTTATTAATGGGGTCCTCTTCGATTACAGAGATTATAGTGTAATCCTCTTAAGCCATTCCGCTAGTTGCCATTCTAATCATTTCTGGGTTTTTTTCGATGATAAATTTTGAAAGATTAATGAAAGGACAAGCATCTGTTTAGAGAGTGTTTTTGCTTGCTCTCGTAAAGCAGTAATACAATGCAAATCATAGTAAACCTGCATGGAAATTAATATCTTAATATGAAAAATGTCGAAAAGCGTCGAAAACATGGCAGATTGAAGGCGAACTTTGTTCATCAAATTTAAGCGGAAGCAACCTGCTACGAATGGCTACATTCCCATCAGGTCTCAGCATTTGTCCAACTCGTCCTTCCCAGGATAATGCACGTGCATTACAGTTGCATACAATTAAACTCTGCTTGATGTATTACCGACACTTCATTGATCAGCGTACACAGATCTATCAGGTGTTTACATGCTACAGCACGCGTGTATCATTAGCCATCTCTCACTCTATTCTCTCTGATGCATCGCAATAAAAATCGAAATCAATAAAAACGGTGCTATGATGAGAAAAACAAATCAATATTTGCCAGTAAGTTTAGAAAGCACTAATAATTCAGTAAACATAAGCAAAAATGTTACCCCATTATCCTAATTTAGGCGAAATACGTACATTCATTTTGAAATCGAATCCTTCTCTAAACGTCAGTCAATTCTGCAATGAACATCAATGCCACTTTCTCAACTTCCTGACTGAAATCAACCACTCACCGCTGCTTTTAAGGGTGTGGAATTCTTATTGAAATTGGAGGGGAGGGGCGTTAATTTGATAATCAATCGTTCATTTGAAATGCGGCATGATTAATACAAACATAAATTTTGTCTATAAGAAGCGTAGATACATAATCATAATAGAAGCTAGCTACATAAACAGCTGCAAAGCAGCGATGCTCATAAAGGTCTATCACATAAAATTACAAACCTGGTGGACGCTTACTTTACATACGTCTAACCAAGCCTGTTCTAGATAAATGCATTATGCAATCTGAACGCTTGAGTGAATCATTAGTTGAAATTTGACGTTGAAATACAAGTGTGCCGGAGATGAATCTATACTCGGTTGCTATATCAACCGTATAATAAGACTTTGGTTATATGCAACATACGGGCAGGATCTTCATATTATGCAAAGATAAACAAATATGTATGACTTTAATCACTTGCATAACTGCTTGGTAGCTTTACATGGAGTTATTCTTACTATTACAACAACAATTCAAATATATTAACATCAAATATTCCACTCGCCAATGTTGACGTCACGCGCGAATCGTTTGCAGACCTGCATATGTCCGCAACATGATTCACCAATTACAACAATTTCGCCGCTCCCCTTCCAGAGAAATGTCCACGGAATACAACGTTGAGCTCTGTACGAATGAGAAGGCTAAATTTGCTCTTAGTCATAACTAAAGCTCGACATAATAGTTTTCAACTATTTTGACTACTTTGGAAATAAAATAACGTTTTATTTAAGAAACTTTTTTTTAAGAAACTGATATCAATTTCTGTTCATGATTTTGATCAATTTCAATCAAATAGCAGATGATTCAAGGCTTTCATATGCAGCTATATAGGCGGCATTCGGACTGGCAGTTAAATGGACTTCTATTAGCCAGTTTTTAGGCAATTGGAATTCCATTTCTCATCATACTCGTACATCTACGGCAATCTCTCTTTTCTACCTGTTTCCATCAAACAATTGGAGACTCAAGGCTTGGCTTTGGTTGACGCATGCCAAATAATGGCAGATGCGAGGAAACGACTGAACAATATTCCGGGTGCCACTGGAGAGAAGCTGCAGACGAAGTTGGACGTCATGTTGACAAGAATCCAGCCTTGAAAATTATATCCGATGTGGCAAACATTCTACGTGGAGGCTGTACTGACGTTCTTGACTGTATGACCCCAATGGCATTTCAATTTTGCGCTTCTGTCCGGTTGTGTCAGCGAATGTACGAGTAGAGGGGTCCTTCAGTAACTACAAAACGGTGCAGTCCGACCGGAGACAAAGTCTCACAGAGGAGAATATTCACCGCATTATGATAACAAACTGTTATCACAATAATTGCGGATTGTCTTCTTGTGGATGCTTTTTTGTCGTTAAAAGAAATTGATTTTTGTTCGAAGTAGTTTTACAGCATTTTGTAAAGGATATTATAAGTAAACTAAGTTTTAAAATGTTTGTCGATCCGTCGCACAATTACTCAAGGAAAAAAACTAAAAAGCAATTTTATTAAATAAAAATTCCTGCTTGAAAAATAAACTGTTTTGTCCAGCTCTAGTTGTAACATAGACGATTCAAAGCAGCGGTCTTTCGTTCTCAGAACTAGCCTCTCGCACCCTTTCGTTTGATCGTCTGTCCACCAGCTTGTGAGTAAGAGCCAGAGAGCCGCATTTCCATGGATTCCAGGCATTTGTCATCGGACTGATTCAGTTTCGAAGGCTCACGTCAATGCAGTGTGGTACCATTCAATGTGCCTTCTTTTATAGATCAGAAGAGATAAATCATCTACTCTTTCTTTCCCTTTTTTGACAGGGATGATCTTTAGACCTTCGATAATTCAATCATCATCCCTCTCCCAAAACCGGTATGGGCTTGATTGCATGTCTGGGTGTGCTGTCAGACTTGATGTTAGTGATGCTGTCTGTTGCTCAAGTATTGGGAGCGATCAGCTTCGGCAATCTTCGCATTTCCTAAGCGAATCTCGCCTCCTTTGTTGAGCAGTATTACTCAGGGTATTGCTAGTGTCTTCGACTTATTGACTTCCAACCTGGATGATTGACTTCCAACACAATATTCATTCATCGCATGAAGGATGAAGTTTACATTAGCAGTCAAATTGGCGAATAATGCCAATTCATGGGTGAATTTGATAAAACAAACTTGTCGGCCGCTAATATGTATTCCGCACTTATGCAGTCATGTTCTTCAAGTCGCTCTTCCATCCTTCTGATCACCAGTTCATTAACTATGTTAACCAATAGTGGAGACGGTAGATATCACCACAATGGAATTAAATTACGTTAGATAAATATTCACTGAAATGTATAAACATAAATTTTTTGAAACATTCAGAAGAAGTAAGAATGATCATCTGCATTAAAAATTGAAAGTGCTCATTTTTTGCCTGTAAACACACAATTCTTGCATTTTGACGAGGCGGAAAGTTAGTAGAATAAAAACGAGGCGTTCCACTCTTCAATAAGGAGAGAAACAATATACCTGCAATGTTGCCCTGACATCAATTGTATTACTGAATAATCAATGATGAATCGAGGTATTCATGTCAGCATCCAACGTAAATTCTGCTTACTCAGAATTCGAATGATTTCGAGAGCAAAAATCTTGCTGCTGTTGATGTTACCTAAATAGACAAAAATTCAGGTGATTAAACTATACCAGCGACAGCTAAGTAAACTTTAAAATGTTTGGAGGTTATATATATATATATATATATATATATATATATATATATATATATATATATATATATATATATATATGAGAGAAAGGAACACGAGAAGTGTTCATCTCTATGCATACTTGTCGAAATAACATTTGAGAATGAAAGAAATTGATCGGCAAAATATGTGAAGCAAGTGAGAATTTTTAAGCCTTCATAGACCATCAGAAATGCCTTCAGAAAAACGAGTGAAAATAGATAGCGTAAGAATTCTGAAACATCAAAACACATTTGCATGTAAAGATTTGCCATTCAAAAGGAAATTGGTAAAATAAAACTATAGTCAGAAGCTTGTATGATCACAGATTGGCTTACGCAAGACATATGCAATAATTTCAAGTTTCTTTGTAATTTAGACGTGTGGCCATAAAACCCTATACTATTACAATTGTCGGTCAGCAACCGAAGAAATAAACCTAATTAGACCTAATTGATCTAAATTCTTGTCGATTGATTTGGCAGATGTACATCAAGGAGAGGCTAAAATTAATCACTATAGTGCAAGAAAACTGACTTCTTACCTTTATTGCAAATCAATCGCATATTATTTCAAATTCAAAAATAGTTTTATAATTGACCCACAGAATTAAATATTTTGTTTATCTGCTTCGAAGGGCGCGCAGATGAATCTAATTCTGTGAATTGACCATTCGACGGATATGTCGAAAAATGGTAGGGCATTGAGTATAATTTCATTGCAGTCTTGGACGATTTACGAAACCCAATTAAATTCGTCTACCTTGGGTGGAGAAATTGGTCAGTGCAAAATGATTACGGAAAAATTGCATTGAGGATTGGGAAAGACATTTCTCTAGTAGCTAATTCAATGAGCTTATAAACTTTTTGTTTCATTTGAAGAAGGAAATCATCCAATCACGAAAAGTTTACAGACACCAAGGCCAATGTAGCATCAATCTATCGACACGTTTCGAATGATTCAATAACTTTATCTTTGCCCCAAATCATGGTCACGAAGTGATTGACCCCTTTTACCTCACATTAAACCTTCAAAAACATGGTGCAATGTTACATACTTCATAGCACTGATTGAGCACTAATTGCATATTACTCAATACTTTGTGAGCACATCATTTAAGCCCTCCGTAAGATATTTCATAATCGAATGTATTGTGAAAATCATAAGAAATGTCATCTACAGACCTTGAATACATAAGTAGGTAATTAACAAGAATTTGTATTGATTCAGTTCGATTTTGTCATTATAGTGTCAAAAAGTGTCCAAAAATACGAAGAGATTCCAATAATATTCTTTGTGATAAGTGATCTATGGATACGTGATTCCAACAACTTATTTATTTATGTATAGCGAAACGAGATGCACACTCCCGACTTCTCAAAATGCAAAGTATTTCACTACAATAAAAACACACATACATGAACAGATAAAAAATTGACATTAACGAAATGCTTGTGGATATTTTCTGATGAGGTAAGTACAGTTCCCTAGCCGTAGAAGAATGGCGCATGAATCACGCCAACTATCTGCATAGACGCAAGCTCAATAAAAATACATCGAGCGGTCTGACTGCATTTGCTATCATATATAATTAACAATACATGATGAATTGTGTAATATAGGTACATAATGGCAAAGCTGAATTGTCCTGTTCAACGCAGTCCACGTCGTGCAGCATATCTAGACATATTCAAACTCAATTAATTTTCCATTTCTTTCAGCATTTATATGATCATTTCAATAATCGGTTAATGTGCCTTCTATCCATTATATGGTAATTACAGGGTGTCCACCCTATCTGAGAAAAAAAATTCACGTACAATTCACGTACCACTATTTCAGGCCTACTTGCCCGGCAAGCGACAGTTGGTTGAGTCAAAATCATTCAAAAACACTACCCGCAGCAACTGCTCAAAGAAATGCAGTAATGAGATCTTTACAGTTGTATACACACTGCACACATAGTAATATGAGTGCATTCGATGTTGTTTTGAAGCCATCATTTCACAAATAAATGGTATTTTTGGTCACTCAATAATCTCTAAATACAACATAATTCACGGCTATAAAAATCAAGGGTAATAATAATAGGGTTTGTGTTTTAGATTTCTAGAAGCATATTAAAACTAAGAATATTAGTGTGCATATTCAAGGAGATAACTTTTTATTTCTTTTAAAAACATCAGAATAGAAACAATAGACTGAGTCCACCATAGCAAAAAAAACTAAACAATCTAAAAATCTTCCAATAGTCGGCGCTTCCGTTGTGCACATAAGTATGAGATTTCCGCTTCCTTCTCCTTCTCCCTTGCCTCATTCAATTCAATAGCTTTCCTTTTTCGAGCTGCCTCCTCTTGCTGCTTTTCTGCGACATCCTTCTGTTTCTGTCCACCACTATCTTCATTCGCAGTGTTGATTTTGTAAAATGCTTACAGATTTGGAGAAACTTAAAACTTATTCCCCCTCAAAATTGAATGTCCTCTGACATGAAATGCCAATAGGTTTCCCATGACCAACATAGTCAACTTTATGGCTACTCCGGCCTATCAGGAACCAGTATCCTTGAATTAGATCTCTGGGGCCGTATGCTGGACCATCCCCATAACTTAGGATTTGCCTAAGTTAGGGAAGAATCCCAATTCGCATGCTTGAACGTCAGCCCTAACCCACTTAGGAAAAAAATCTTAGGGTATTGCTGGGGGTATCTAAGTCAGGGTTGGGGAGCTTTGGTATGCTGAAACAAAGCTAGGACAAAATCCTAGGAATAAGTCTCAAAATCTTGATGAAGAATAGGCGAACCTAGACCCGCCCCTATGTCAGGAATTATACATGTATATCAATTCTTCAATATTTTTTCTGAATGGACTAAATCAGTTTAACCTTTTCAATATTGGTGTCTAGATTCACTGTTATCTATTAGTGTTTAATGTCCATGTTTGTTCATTTCCTATCAATTTTTTTACGTTTTTTCTTGTGCAATGATTTTGATTACGATGACACTATCTGTCGCATAATAAAACTAATAAATCACCACCATTTCCAAATTTTCCACATTAGTCAAATTTAGTCACATTTAAACGATTTTTTCACCTTTCTAGAAAATCGCTCAATGCGGCCATTTCCAGCTGTTGCCTCACATGATCTACAGTACGTATATACTCTCGCATGTACATGTAGTCTTTGATGCTCGTAGATTAGGAGCATTTGTCTCCTGATGTCAGTTGGATGATATATGCTTATCGCACACGGCCAACATGTTCAAGCATTTGCGCCAGAACAACATTTGTAGGTTTCCACTGACCATCACCACATCAACCATCCTGCATCGCTTCTACAAGGTTATGGCTACTTTTGATGAGCGTGCGTCTGAATTTTCATTGTCTGAACCCAGACCCGTTGTTAGTAGCGGCTATATGATATGAACATATCTACATGTTTATGCCTTTCTTTCTTGTAACATACTTTTTTGTAGAACCAAGTCAGAGTTGGTGCAACAACGGAAGAAAAAAAATTTAGCACATGCAACAGGAATCAGTGGATATCAAGTAGGAGTAAATAGCAGTAAACACCACTATCTGCGCAACGGAGCTGAAATTCACTTACACCTTCGCATTTTCCCAAAATTCACGTACAATTCACGTACATTTTCATAATTTTCAAAATTCACGTACAATTCACGTACAGTGGACACCCTATAATTAATTTGTTACGATTAATTGATTGCTTAATTTATCAATTGAAACCAATTACTTGGTTATAATGAATGGCTACAATCAATTTGTTTTTCTGATGAATGATTTGGATTGAAGTTACTTAGATAACACAGCTTCTCATGTATGGCTTCATATACGTGGACTTCTCGCTACCGGGTGTCAATACCGGCTACAGAATGATAGCTATAGCAACTGATATGCAATGCTAAGATTGACCCAACTCTTAGCTTCGGAAAAAGCACGATGAAGCTCAGGGGTAGAGCGATTGGTGTAGATAACCCCATTGGTATCCGAGGGAAGTCCTATCAGGTAGATGGTCAAAAATGTGACTTGTTCAAGAAGTTATTTTGGCTGAAAAATCATATCTTTGTTTTTTTGTTATTTTGGATTTATCAACATAATGGCATGCGATACAAGATTTGCTTATGCAAGCTAATATAATTATCGGCTTTGAGATAACACATTGATAGCTTTCCTAAGTGTCCTTCGCTGGTGTTCAGATGGATTCGATGGTCACCAATTGGACAATGATTCCTTTATCTTCATTGACTTCAGACAAAGTTACGGCACGTTAGATTTTTTTCTAAATGGGAGATAGTTTATAAAATGAATTTATTTACATGTACTTATTTATATATTTCACTTCTCTCTGTCCCACCCAAGGCACAGAATCATAGTAGAGAGCTAGGGATGGGACAGCCTTCGCACACTCGCCACTCTCACCAGGATAGGGTTAGCAACTTCTAGTGAGAGCGGTTGTACCTCCTGAGGCGGACAAACTCGAACCCAGAACTTCAGTTTTTCCGTACCGAAGCTCGAAGCTCGACCTTTAACCACTTGCCATTGCAGCTCTGGTGTTGGCGGTTTGATGTCTTATTCTCATTGCCTTTCCTCAGTGGCTATACTAAGTTGATGTTGCGGCGGATCCTGATAACCGAATATCAGCTGCTGGGATATACAACAAAGTTCTGGGCTTCCTCCCATGTGGCATATCTGGCTATGCCTTTTCCAAAGTCCCCTCAGCGATGGCCGCCGCCCCTCTTCGGAGGTAAGGTGTGGGGAGGGAACACTGGGGTTGCTGTCTCCCCTCCCCCGGTCAATGCTGTTCACCCTGTGTGAATAGCTTCGTCTTGAGTATGGTAACACCCCGGTAGTATCGGAATGGCCATCTCCTCAGCAAGGCACTCCTCACCAGTAGTAGGCATCAATCTGCTTACTGTGTGTGTCGCTTCGCATTGTCTTGATACGAAGCCTCCAATCCGCTGGACGGAGCCGGTTAAAAAAGAGACAACAACAACAAATGGATGAAGAACCGGTTATGTTGGGTTAAGGTGGAGAACGTGAAGAGCAAGACCAGGTTATTTCAGCAAGGGTTTCCTCAGGGCTAAGTCTTTTCTCCTCTCCTATGCCTGGTGTTCATCAATGATCTTGTTAAACGTCTGGCGGAGGAGACGGAAGTGAGTGCCTTTGCGGATGACCTGGCGGCTTTAGTGTCTGGGGAGTCGGTGGTGAAGATCAAGGAGCGGTTGCAGAGGGCGTCTGGATTGGCTGAATAGTGATGTTATGAGTGGCTAATGAAAGTGTCGGTGGACAAATGTTCCGTGACGTTGTTTTCTAATAACGTCAAGGATCGGGAGATGAGTGGGTTGGATGTCATGGTAAAAGGGAGCTGGCTGAGGAAGGAGAAGCTCCCATGTTTCCTGGGTATTACATATGATGGCACGCTTGCCCTCAAGGAACAGGTGGAGAAGGTAGTGAAGAAGGCTGAGAAGGTTGTTTGCCTGATGAGACAGCTGGCTGTGAAGGACTGGGGATGGAGCAAGCAGTTGTTGAGGGTGACGCATGTTGCGTTGGTGAGGAGTATTCTGTTGTATGGTACGTCGGCGTGGGCACCGTGTGTGTGCAAGATGTTGTGGAGTAAGATTGAGAGGGTGCATTTTGAGGTAGCGAGAGTGATTGGAGTTACGGTGAAAGAAAAGTGCACCAAAGGAGGCGGTGTTGATGGAAGCAGTTCTTTGTGAGGTAAAGAAAGTGGCGGAAGGTCTATGGATGAGTGAGTTTGAGAGGTGCTTGAGAGTGAGGGATGAGAATACTAGGACGAGCCTAGGATTCAAGGTGGTTCCGAGGCGCTTGGTGAGTAGGGATGATTGGCGATCTTGCGCGAGAAGGCTGTTGAGTAGTACGATTCATGAAGGGATCAGAAGGATGAAGGTTGTACAAGGTGAGAGACCTGGGAAGGTGTGCAGTGGCGTGGAATGGTTGGTGGAAGGTGGGAAGTGTGAAGATGAGGAGAGCAGTAGAAGAGTGGCGACTGAGAAAATGATGAGTGTGGGCGGAGTGGATGTGACGCTGCGTACGGACGGGTCGGTGGTTGATGGCTGCAGAAGAGGTGTATCAGCGGTGGTTATCACCAGCGGATCACCGGTTGAGCCGGTCTGGGGTGGTGAGGTGTTGAAGGGAGCGGGTGTGATTGGTTCTTCGTTTCAAGCGGAGTTGGGGGCGTTGTTGGAAGCGGTGAAATGGCTGTCTGATCATCAAGATGATTGGACTAGTGTGATAGTGGTATCTGACAGTTAGTCAGGACTAACTGCTATGATGAGGATTGGTAGTGGCAAAATGAACAGTTGCCTGACAGAGATCGTTCTGTTGTGCATGCAGCTGGGCGACGCAGGGAAAATGATGGTGTTCGTGTGGCTGCCCGGTCATTGCGGTTTGTTGGGAAATGAATGGAAGGGTGAGGCGGCTAATAGAGCTAGAAGTGAAGACCAAGAAGAGGTAGAGTGCTTCCACGAGGTGGTCAAGAGTTGGTGGAAGAAACGGGAAGCAGTTGATGTGTGGTCTCATGAAAGATGTGGAAAGCACAATTTGGAGAGCAGTTGGTCCCGGGAAGAGAGAGTCAGTATGGCTCGATTGAGGTCTGGACACACTCTAGAGTTGGGGGCGTACAGAAAGGGAATTGGGATGCATGGTTCTGGCTTTTGTCGTAGGTGTGGTAAGGAGGTGTTGGAGTCTGTTGAGCACAGGGCTGCGGAAGCGATTAATTTTTATTCGTTTCCGCTTCCGCTTACACTCAACCGCCTCCGCTTCCAATTATTGGAGACCGGACATGGGCTACACACCTCCCGATTTCGATCCCCTTTTTCTTCATTTTCCACTTTTTTACCAATTATAGGTTCTAACGTTAGCACTTCACAGTCTTTTCTGTCGTAAACCATAGCTGAATTGTATGCGTTTTTTGACTAGCCAAAAAGTCAAATATTTTTCAAATTTACTGAAAATACTGACCTTTGGGAAATTGCGAAACAAAAAACGTTATATTTTCCCAACACGTGTGTAGTAAAAAAATGTTAAACGACCAAAATTCAAGTATTTGAATTTAGCATCTGGTAAGTTGAATTCCTTGTATTTCATTCATGTCAATTCATTTCATCTATGTGTATGTACCAGTTGTCAATTAAGATTAAGTGTACATTCTCATTCAGTTTACATCAAGCAAAGGGATTCAAACATTAATAAAATTCAAAAGTATGTAAATACATTCAAAAAGATTGTGAAAAATGCACATATGCCAACTATTCAAATAATTCCCTGCAAGACAAAAGATATGAAAAGCAAAGGAAAAACATTATTTTTTATTTGTAAGACTCCGTCATGAATTATTCCATACAGTATTATACAGATTGTTTCATAAAAAATGGATCACCCTTAAACATCGCCTTAACTTCAACTTTGTCTAACTCCGCTAAACTTGAACGAATTTCTCTGAAATTTGGAAGATATATCAGTTGTGCTTGCTAATATCATTGTTGGAAATTTCAAGCATGAATATTGAGTTGTTTTCCTGTTATAGATAAAAAAGTAGTAGATAATTTGATCTTCATTTAGCAATGTTACACAAAATCATACCGCACTCTTATAAAATTACATTTGTGTCCTTTGTTATGTAATATGTTGTTCTACAAGCCAAAAGCTATCAAGCAAAACAAAAATAAAGAAAATCGGTCAATCAGAGCCAGTATAGCACCATTATTCATCAACAATAATGTAACTGCTACATGTGATTAACTGGACTTCATGTTCCATAGCTTCCTGACTTCGTTGCGGTGGTGTTGGCAGCACTCCTGATTGCTTTCAGCTAGAAATCTATCTCTTACCGGTTGAAAACAATACAAAGCACAAATGAACAATAACGAGATCGCATTCACAAAAGGCAAAGTGTCAGCCTTGCTAGAACTAGGGTTTTCTTTGCGAGCTACAAGCAAGCGACTAAATGTCCCTTGCACAAATGTGCATCGATGGCATAATGAGGATTTTCGACTCTGTCGTAAAGAGGGCTCTGGCCGTCCACGCAAAACATCCAAACGTAGAGACCGCTTAATTTTGAGATTTGTTAAAGTTGATCCAATTCTCTCGTTAACTGAGATGCCTGCACTAGACTCGTCTATTTCTAAGTCCACTATTCGTAGAAGACTTATTGAGTCGAATTTCAAGAGCTGTAAGAGGCCCTCTCAGATCGAATTATCAGATTAGCATACAAGAAGACGTCTCAGATGGGCAATGAGTCATTGTCACTGGAGAAATCAATGGGATCGGGTTGTCTGGTCTGATGAGGCATCAGTCCGTCTGAAGGATAGTGATGGTCGATTGAGGTTAAGGATAAAATCTGATCTGGAAATTCCGAGACATTTACATCGTCCCCGGGTACAAGGTGGTGCAACTCTACTTATTTGGGCTGGCATTTGGACCAATGGCCGCTCTGAACTTTACATACAGCAAGGAACCATGAATTCTGAACGCTATGTGAATGTTTTACGAATGAACATTGGCCAAATGACAGATCAACTTGGTGATCCATCGACTTGGTTATTTATGGATGATCAACTTATGCAAGTCTCAATTAGGGCTTAGGACATTATCTTGGCCAGCTCGTTCTCCTGATGTGAATCCCATAGAAAATGTATGGAGTATTCTAAAACGTAACGTTCGTCGTTCACTGCTACCTACAGATGGCGTATCACCACTTACGTCACTGTTAAAAAGAGAGTGGAGAAAGTTAGATCAGTCAAAAATCAACGATATCATCGAATCAATGCCTAGACGAATTGGTAATGTCATTGACAGTAAGGGTAGGGCCACAAAATATTAGCTTCTTAAGAACCGTTACTGTATCATAGCTTATCAGATTGAACATTTAAATATATTAGAGACATGAAATAACATGAAAAATACTTTCTGTATCATACTTATGTTTTATTTAGTCAAATTTTAGGATGATCCACTTTTTATGAAACGGACTGTATAAAATCGGAAGTTGTGTTGAAGTGCTGAAAGTGAGCTAGGCCTACTGTTGATTACTCACATTGGTGATACCGCGAGTGCATAATATGAAAGATCTACGATTTCCATTAAATGCTGTGCTGTTTCATCATTATGCACATGCAGCTTTCTGCCTACTGACAGGACATTCGCTCCTTTCTTCTCAACATCTCTCGATCCTCAACAATCCTCTTCATTTGGTGGTAGGACTTCCGGTTTTTCAAAAATCTAACGTAGTTTTCTCATTGTTCCTCTTGGTCTAGTTACTTTCAGACGGTATTCCATCACTTCTCTCAATAAATCATCATTGACACTGCCTTCTCCTGATTGCTTTGTAAGACTGCTGTTTGTTCAAAATGTTTACATTAACAAAAATAGAGTTTACATAACAAAAATAATTAAAAATTTAACAAAATTACATTCTTCTGCGTTAGCAATTCCGTGTCACATTAATTGCTTACCCTATTACACGTTTACATAACATGAAAGTTTTCATGCGCTACAAATAGTGTAATAAAAATGAAATTATTTAGCGAATATTGACAAATCTTGTATAACAAGAAGAATTGCCGTGTTAAGTCTACATAATGAAAATACATGAACTCTTTTATTTTTGTATTGCAAAAATCAGCATGTGAATTTCATGTAAATCATTGTATGAATATTCCGTCATATTAGAGACAATGACAACAGAATATCAAAAAAAATAAAAACAGCAGTATTGTAATAATTTCCATTATCAACCATATCAATAATAATTGACAAATTTTTAATCTTACTAATAAAATGAAGAATTAAGATTATCATAATATAAAAAATATCAATTTTCCTAGTGATAATGTTTTAAATTTATATGATGGTCGATATTCTCATTATACATAAAAACAGATTAGGGTTTTTCTACCATTCACGAATTTGCTTATTTAAGGGGTTGAACATTAAAGAAAGTCGAGGCAAGCGTACAAAAAACAATTTGAAAACATAGCATGAATTTAAAAATTTCTCATTGCAGAATTGCGTCGTTCATGCAAGAAAAGGCCTTAATAATTTCACTTTTGTCAAACAGGATTCAAGCAAATTAATTTTGCTTTAATTCAAGTGCCCATCGATCTAGCTTCGTAAAACTATCTGGCAGGCATTGAGCCAATTGGTACATGATCACACACATTACTCAAAAGTCTCTGAGTAAAGCGACATCAAACAAAGAACGTGCAAATATCTACATAAAGACCAGATGTGCATATTTCTAACACCTATCTAACTATTCCGTGTGATTAGATGATTATTTCGAAATCATAACATATTTACTTAAATTGTGCCATCTTCAGTCAACTTCTGTTAAATACAAGTAAATAGAATAAACAGTCTTTGATTGATTTTCACAGATGCCAAGCTCGGATATTTGATTCTGTACGGCATTATCAAGATGATTTCATCTTATACAATTTCTTCGTTTGTCACGAATGTCCTTCGGTAGCTATACAATGTCGACTTTCAAAGTGTGGAAACTGTGGAGATCGTTGATTATTTATTAGTAGTGCATATTACATGTACATTCAAATTATGTGATGGCAACACACGGCTAACAGAAAAGCAAATCATAAATGCTTTATTTTGATTGTAGCACCATTCTCTCGCTTAGCCAACATGATTGAACTTATCTATTTAAGTACACAATGTGGCACTGGATTTCAAGAAATATCGCGGTAATGATAAGGCAAATAGACAGTAATACAACATGTGTATGTTAAAGGCATCTTAACACGCTCGTATACGGTATTCAACCCAGTGGTTCCGTTAAGTGTGATGATAACATAGAGACTACAACTGATGAACCAAAATAGAATGGACTGAACCATATCATTTCAGTGGATGCGGTTCTCACTTTATAATGACAACTACGACTTACATGCATTAGAAAGCATAATAGAAAATCAATTAATAGCGAAGCATTAGCTTCATGTGGAGACAATTGAGACAGGCTGAATGTGCCATGATTTTAACGACCATCATTGCTTTGCTAAGTGTAGTGATAGACAAAATGGTTGTTAAGTGCGCATGAAATCATCTATAATTAGATGATGGGAAATCCCTCGAAACAAAACAAAAACCGTGTCGTCGGGAGAATCGCAGACTGAGGTACAGAAGATTCCATGAATCCCAACTGATGAGGCTACTGCAATCGATATTTTCCTCATGAAAATGTATGCCAGAATTTATATACCAATCAACCAGCTGAGACGTGTTTAGTTTCCTTATCGTCATTGCGATAGAATGAAATAATACCTGATTCCAAGTCAGTAACTGTCATTATGACATATTTTACCTTCCATGAAGAGGGTATTAGCAGATCGGTGTGTTGGCATAGAATTCAAGATGATAAGAAAGTATATTGAATATCAATTCAGAAAACTGACTTTGACGCTGAGGTCGCGCATGAATGGGTCAGTGGACAAAAAGGAGGTGTTCAACTGAATGTTGGAGAAGCAATGCTTTGATAAGCCTAAATGATACTTTCCTAATTCCTGTCTTATGTCCCACCAGAGACAGAAACCGGTCGCCGGACCTGACCGACCTGCAACAGCAACTTTATCACCAAGCAAGAGATTTCTTTGATCACTCAATTAAGCCAACTAAACCTACAGTGCTGTGCAGCAACATTGTCCACCCCATCAAATTTGCAAAAAAGTGCGAATATCTTCTTTATTTATGAATTTCTACATTTATGAATGCAAAATAATATTGAACAACATTTCAGTCTCGTAAGACAAAAAAGTAAAAAAAACAAGGCTACAACCATGTGCAGCCACCTCTAGAAAACTGTATTTTTTGCAAAAATCAAGAGAAGTAGGCAATTTTGCAGCACAACATTGTAACTGCTATTCAACATTAGCAATTACATGTACATATCTAGGCATATTGGAAATGATTTTAGTTAACAATGACATTTATGTTGATTTTGATAATATCTACAGTCAAACCTCGTCAAATCGGACTGGCATAATTGAGACTTATGAATAAAGAACCATATTCTTTCTTCCCTCTTACTGATTGCTTACGCTACTATACATTCAGATGCCGATTGTTATGGATCATGATTTGCATTTCATTAAGACTCCTGCTGAAACATTTAATTAAAAACTGGCATTCGCGGTCTAGCATATGCAATTAACGAGCTTTGTGGAATTTTTATCTCGCATTGTTATCTTGTGTATCAACGCATTTTGCAAGAAATATCATTCTCTTATTCATCGGTAAACGAATACTTGACCAATGCTTCTTAGGTAACGACCACTTAGGTAACCTATGAACTACAAGAGGGAGAAGGACATTTCACCGCCATCAGCTGTGACCAACAGACGCACATGGCGATTATATACATGGCGCATCGTACATAATCGGATATTAGAAATTGTTTGGTAACCTTGGCTGACCGTACCTCATGCTCATCATATTAATTTGCGGAGAGCCAATAACCAGGTCTAATTTTGCACTCTATTCCTATCAGTGGAATGCATTCACACAAAGAGTCCCTCATAAACATCACTACTGTCTTCTCATCTAAGTAACGCACTTGACATGTTAAGCCTATAAGTGAAAATATTTCTCCATGCCGAATATTAGTCCGTAGGCCTGTGGCATAGCTAGGGTCTAAATAACTTTGATTGAATCTTGTAGGGCTCTCTTGATTAATATCTTGAAAGGTAAATATCAGCCTCATCAGAATTTTTAGTAACTTGCTACTGGCATGAAACCGGCCTGGGGCAGGATTGTGTCCGGCCTGCTTCCTGCTTCCGAATTGGAGGTTAGCGGTTCCCGGACCGGCTGGGTGCATTGGAAAAATTATTATGGGTGCATGTGGTAGTTCTGCGGTAGTTACTGTGCGATTTTATTAGGTACTAACTATCAATTTCATTACAAACGATTAAACACAAGAAAAACCTGTGCCATGTGTACATCACACATTTAACAGTACAGGGTGCCCGCGCTTTTCCAGAGGATAATTTCAAGACTGATAAAAAAATTCCACACTCATTGATAATCCCAATTTAATCTAATTCATCCAAAAATTTAGCTTGATTAACCTAGGAGAAGGAATAAGTTGAAAAAAAGATAGGTGGGCTGTATTCGGCAATCGGATAGGCAATGACTGAGTCTGCGACAGATAGGAATCACTCAGAGGACACTTCTATTTACAGATGAAAAGCGAAGTCAAAACATAGCAGACTGCATTCTGATGAGAACATGAAAATATACAGGAGCGAGTGCAATTGAGTTTGAAAGGCGGTACGAGCCGATATGAAAATATGGCTGCAGGAGAAATAAAGATTGATTGAGCAGAGTGCACAGAAACAGAGACACGCCAAGCGTACCTGCTGATCAGAGATATCAATACAAAATGGGAACCGAAGCAATGATTTGCTAAAGATCACGATGGACATCTGTTACAGACATCCTAAGAGACCAAAGAGAGATGGACTGATTACTGCCGAGACTTGCATGCGTATGATTATGACACCACAGTAGTGAGGGAACTTGGGTACTCCAAGACGACGACAGAAATGGCGAAATACTCGGATGTCAAGTCCAAACAGCGACCAAGAAGCTAAAACCACAAAGGCTCCCGGTACAGATGGCATCACAGGAAAGATGCTACATGCAGGTGGAGCAGAATTGGCAGAAGAGCTGCTCACTACATGCTGTCAAGAATGAAGAGAAAGTTCTTCCTAATGAATGGAACAAGTCAGTTATAGTGACGCTGCCAAAGAAAGGAGATCTAAGTATCAGTAGCAACTACCGCACCTTATCTCTGTTAAACCAGGGTTGGAACCGGGACCGGCCCGAACGACCGGTTGGGTTGGGTTGCCGGGTGGGTTGAGTCGGTGTAAGTCGATCGGTCGATTAACCGGCAGAAATTATTGAAATTGATCGATCAGATAAGTATGCACAATTTATTATAGCTATCAATGTTATCTGGATCCAACATGCTTGCACTAACAAGTTGGTACGTTGAGACGATGTCCACCTCATGTAAATAAATAAACGAAAGAGAAAAAAAATAAAATAAGAGAAAATAAACACACTAGTTTTTAAAAATAACCAAATATTCAAATGAATAGAATAGGTAGCGCATAACCCCAATAGGAAAAATACTGAAAAAGTTATTGACATCACATATTTCAAAGAAGGTCGAGGCCAAGGAATTTCAAATTACAAGCAGAGGAACTCCTTGTCGCATCTGCTTGAATGAAAAAGTGAAAATTAATAAAAGTTGATCGCAACCATCCGGTTGGGTTTGGCCGCTCAACCGGCGGGTTGGGTTAACTTCGTCTTGCAGGTTACCGGTTGGGTCAGGAAATTCCTGACCGGTTCCATCCTGTGATAAACCACGTGTGCAAAGTGTTCTTACTGATCATCCTATAGCGTCTGAAAGCTTCTGTTGAGCCATTCATGGTAGCAGAACAAACAGGCTTCTGTAGAGACAGCAGTACTGCGCAACAGATCCTTGTTGATGGTCTGCTTCATCGATTTCTCTAAGACTTTCAGTAACATTCGACAAGACGCCATGTGGGCAGTACTGAATTAATGAGGAGTGGATGCTATTGCTAAGATATCCGCATTTTGAAGCACATGCACGAAAGTCCAAAGGTTGTAGTTAGACTCGAAAATGAAACTGGTGACTGGTTCAGACAAGATTCCAGACAGGGAGATCCCCTGTTACTTGTGATTTTGCTTTGTATACCTGGAACATGTTTTAACAATGCGGCACGGGTGTCAATTCAGGGACGACCCATCAACAACCGAAGCCGTGCCGATGACATAACACTTTCGGATGAAAGTTGGTGAGAACTGGAGAATAGTCTAAACTTCGTTTCTTCAGATACAGGAAGATGTGGACGTAAAATCAACACCGATAAGACGAAGGGATGAGTGATAGTGGAGACAAGTAAAAAAGCAGAGCTTTCGACCAACAGCAGTGCAATCGAAACAGTCCACAACTTCAATCTTGGAATCACGATAAACGTCGAGGGATATGCAATGAAATTCGTCAGCGCATTGGCATGACATTCAGGACGTTAGCATGTATTGACAAAATATGGAGGAGTCACGTGATTAGCACAAGAACTATAATGCACGGTGTTGCAATCGTGTGCCTCTAACCTACTGATAACGTACTCCATACTTCGGAGACGTGGACGCTGAGAAAGGCGGATAAGCGGCGTCTCGATGCCTTTGAGTTGCGGTGCCTCCGAAGGATTTTAGGTGTTAGATGGTTTCACGGCACCACCAATTATGAAGTCCTGAGAAGAGTGTTTGTGTGGATGATTAATAAGCGCAAAATGAGTCCACTCGGCCACATCTGCCGCATCCGATATCATTGCCTAGTGAAGACCGTGACGTTTAGTATCGCGAATGGCAACAGTCGTAGAGTCGATCCATGATGTGGTGGACAGACACATAATAACTAGGATGAAAGAGCAGAGTGGCGGAAAATAATCGAACGCGTAAGGTCTCAGCCACACTGAAAGCAAAGCAAACATGAGCGTCCCGAGCGTATCGAGCAAACGTATGTCCGTAAGCTATTAATCGCTCTGGCTTGCTTTGCTCACAGTGTGGCAGTCTACAACTGCTGTAATGATGACTTTATATTTGCTGCAAAACTCTTTGCTCGGAAAGGCTTGGAAAAGCTCGCCGTGTGGCTGAGGCCTAATTGAGGACACCAACGAATGATTCAACCGACCTCGCAAATCAAGCAAAATGATTTAAGGGATCAAGTATGTTCAGTTAGTAGTTCTAACCAGTGCATCAGAACTTTTTGGTGCAAATGAACGAGGTTCTTGGTCGCTCACCAGTGAGCGAAGGAGTTTAGCAAACGGGATTTTCTAGTATGTGGCACTGAAATCAACTGACATTGATGAACGAACTGAGCTTATGCTTCTCACTCTTACATTTACTATGGGGGAAATTACTTCTCACATCGCTTTTCGCTGTTCAGACATAGACAGCCGTTTAGAGGAACATTCTCTCAGAGAAATCCTTACTGTTGTTTATGTTCGTGAACATGTTATAATACAAAATTAGAGTTTCAAAAAAATAAGGATTTCTTTATTCGAAATAACTAATAAAATTATCTATGGTCGAATATTATTCGACTTTTCTACCTAGTTATGTCACTCGTTTTGTGAGCCGTCAAAAACAGCAAATAACAAACAATAGGTTCTATTCATCACCAAGGAAATTACAAAGATACACAATGATCGCATACCAACAGTAATAGGCCTACTTGTCATGCGATAGTTTACGCATAACTGTGTGCATATTAATAAGCAACAACTGTGATTTAATATCGTCAATTGTATCGACGAAGAAAGCAAAGATCGTTGATACCGCAATTCTTGACAAAGCTTCGTGACGCTCTTTCCGTCTCAACGCTTATGGGCAGTGTAGCCTTCAAAGATTTGAAGAGTTTTTCTGAAGTGGCAGGCCGATCACCACTCGATTTAAAACTAGCGAATTCTCTTTTTATATGATTGAGTAGATCGACTGATAAGGAGAATGAATTTGCTCCACACTTTGCTTTTGGCGAAAGAAAGAAGATTTTCGCTTTCGTATACAACTTGCGGCCTCAAAGCGGTATACTGTATAAAGGGTAAAATCGGGTATTATTGACAGCAAAATCATTTTCGGGCTCTCACGGCTGTATTTCTTGGTTTTGATGTGAACTGTGATATCCAAGTAATCTCTTCTTACTCGAATTTGTTAGTTTATCGATTGAATTTATGATTCTAGGTGAAAACCAAGGTGTGCAAACTGTAATGATGTTCGTATGATATCGACACTTTGTCGGGTAATATCAACTGTCCCGAAAAGAAGAGTCAAAATTTGCCAGGTATAGTAGACTAAAGACTGAAGCGAAACTTTAGATATTGGCTCAAAGCGATGAAAGGGTGAAAATGGAGTCGCAATAAGGCTTTGTCGTCTGAAACTCATGCTTCTTTGGATTGTACCTTGTCGGAAAGGTTAACCGGCTAACTAGCAGGCTCTGGAATATTATTTTATTTTACTGGCCATTGAATTTATTTATGTTTGATCAATTGTTCATTCTTATTGTCCATGTTTGTTTATTTTAAAAGTGTGGTAGGCTTCGGCCGTCCCAATTAATACCACCCCCTGGTTTCCCTGATATGAACAGTCACCAGATGTTTCATGCTGTTGAATCAGGTTTTTGGTCATGGGACTTATTTGGCTCATTTGTGATCGAACTTCCTTTCACTGTTCTCTTTTGTACTTCCCCATTTGTTGTAGGTTAAGGTGTGACAGATCCAACGTATTCGCGGAACACGTGCGTCAGGTAGTTCGAGGGTCCCAAACCCACTAGTAATGCTCTGGGAGGCAGGCCCGATCAACTGCTCGAAAAAAGGCGGTACATTTCCACCGCCACGGACATGGGTGGGTAGCTTTACTGACGGGCTTATCCTGTGCAGCTGAATCTGGTTCCTCTGTAGCCTACTTGACTTGTACCTATTGTAACGGCAAAGGGGTTCTCATTTGGGTTTCTTCAAATTTTGCGACATGAACTGTGCCTATAAGTGTCTTTTTTTGCATATTATTTATTGCAGCTTTGTTGCTATTATTTACATTTTTTGAATCCTCCCTATATTTCTTGTATCACTTTGTTGTGCAGCATAATTTTTGTTTATTTAATTGATATTCTACGAGAAATTATGATAATGAGAAAGACACACAAGAAACGTAGTCAACCCGTCAAGCTCAAAACCCCTCTCAGGATCAGCTTCAGCAACGTAAGAGGACTGAGGTCCAATTACGACGACATCAACATCTTCCTCCAAGGTAAGTTAATATATCTTCTAGCCATATCGGAAACCAGGTTAGATCCAAGTGTGTCATCAATCAATGTTACTCCTGATGAATACATATTTCACCGGATGGATAAAGCACCTTGTCATGGTCTTGGAGTCTATTCCCTTGAGAAGGCTTCGCAACTCAGAGAATCCAAGGCATGAGTATCTTGCCTTCATTGCGCCGTTGCAGAAAAGCGAAGAATTCAACATTGGACGATGGAGGTAGAATTCCATCTGCAATTCCCACGTGCACTGATGAGACAGCTAGTCCTCCTTCAGTCACAGTCCGAAACGTCAAAAAGATCATCGCAGGTCTCGATAGATCTAAGTCGTGGACCAGATGACATCCCGGTTTCGGTTTTCAAGCATCTCTCAACTGAGCTTTCTCTACTTTTGTCCAAACTCTTCAGTAGATGTTTATCCACCGGTGAGTTTCCCTCTTGTTGGAAAGTAGCTTCCGTGGTTCCAATTCCAAAGAAAGGTTCTCATTCATCTCTTCATCTAGTTACCTATCAGCCTGCTTCCGATTGTTGGCAAGATTTTTGAAGCAGTGCTTAACAAATATATTGTTAACTTCCTTGAAACTCATAACCTTCTATCAGAAGAACAGCATGGCTTCAGGCACTCTCGATCAACTGCAGATATTCTTTCATATGTCACTGAACATGTGAGTCGTGTTCTTGACAGACAAGGTGAGACCAGGTCAGTCGCCCTGGATATTTCCAAGGAATTCGACAAAGTCTGGCATCAGAGACTACTTAGGAAGCTTAAATCCCATGGAGTTGCTGATCAACTCCACAAACTTCTTGCATCTTTCCTTAGTGACCGGCAGATATGTCGTCTTAGATGGCCAAAAGTCTTCCAACAAGGTTGTCAATGCAGGATCAGGAGTCAATCTAGGAGTTCCTGAAGGGTCAGTTTTGGGATACCACTTTTTTTTCTGCTGTACATCAACGACCTCCCAGACTGCCTGGTGAGTAAATTGGTGATGCATAAAGATGACACGACACTCTTCAATTCCAATGAGCGCCTAGCTAAGAACACTCAGCAACGTTAGTGGTTATGCGACGTTCTTAATGAAGACTTACGCAAGGTCTCAGAATGGGACGCCAAATGGCATGTTTCCTTCAATCCTTCAAAAACTCAGAATATTCTGCACTCACGACTTAAAGCAGATGATGATCATCATAGCATGAAGATGTCAGATAATAGGATCAGAGAAGAAGATTCCATCTCCTTCCTTGGATTGGCGGTTACGAAAGACTTGTCATGGAAACCGTGCATCCAGTCCATCAGCAAGCAGGCAGCTCAACGCATTGGCAGTCTCTGTCGTGACAGCAGCTATCTTCCACCACAGACTCTCTGCCATCTTTGCAAGTCCACTTTTCGTCCTCTGATAGAGTATTGTTGTCATCTTTGGGTCGAAGTTAAATTTCTCTAAGCTGAACACTCCTTTAACTTGAGCAATTTCTCCCACAGCTAAATAAAAATGAGGCAAAACAGTCGTGTAATTCGATCGGATATGTTCGGGAGCATTTGAATATGTTTAGTATTTGTTTTGTATCCAATCGAGAATAATATTGTTAATCACGAAAATTTATGATGATGAATCACAAAATGATTTACATCAACATTTACTACATCTGAGGATGAAGCTTTCATTCATCTTAAGCATGAAACCTACATCCCTAAAAATCCAAACGCGAAATATTAAGGACTGAAAGATTCTAAGAAAATACACATTAAAATTTCATTGATTTCCAGAAACTTCTAAATTATAGTAAAATGCCAGACTTTCCTGGTGTCATTCAAATACATTATGATTTTGGAAATCAAATTTGAGATATTAAAATTCTGTTTCCATTAAACATAAGTGCACATGTTGATACTGTAGAGAGAATCGCATGAGTTGTACTTCGTATCATAAACAGCAAAACTGTGTACGTATTTTACCTAAGATGTCAGGCAACTTGACATTTTACAATTCGCGTACTTCTGTCAAGTCAAGCGTCAACCAAAATGTTAATGCACAAGTACCTACAAATAGGCAATGTGCATTTCCTAATAATCACGGCAATGTCAGCGTGTGTTATGTTAGGATGGGAAGATGGAAACTCGATTAAAAAGATAGCATTATCATAATCCGGTTCTACTCAGATAGGATCTTTATACTACTTGTACTTAAGTACATGACCTCACTTCAACAACAAACAAGACGTTTTCCCACGCAAGTCGTCTCGAAATTAACAGTGTGATTTCAAGTTTTGCATTCGAATCAATAAAGCTATCAATACACAGAGTTCACGTCACCATTATCAAGTGACTTTTAAACGAACAACAAAAAGAGTATCTCGTTTGGAGTGTTTGTATGAAAATACGGTGCATGCACGCATTTCAAGTTAATGAAGCATATCAAGCACATTATTTGATAAGATTGGCATCCTTAAAGAAAAAATGACAAAATTTTACATTTATTGCAGAATACAGAGTCGTTGATTGATTCATCAATTCTATATTTCCCTCTCAAATATATCTGCAAATGAAGCTCCACTACAATGACCTCATGACCTTCATGCCACTCTGTGACAAGTTTGAAACAATTTAGTTGAAGTCATGTGAATTTCGGATAAGTTGTAATGTTGATTGAACTAAAAATCCTCTTATTTTCACTTTTTTCTGGCATCGTGTGCGCTAATTCCATGTAATGTATGAATACAGTCCCCTTCATATATCATTGCACAAACCAAACATTGCTCTTACATTTTCTACTTATCAAATTTAATCGTAGCTTCATCATTATTTGGTTACTATGCTCATTCTCTTGGTCATGCCAAGAAATTTGGTTTGGGAACCGATGTGGTTTCCTAATAAATTGATGAAATTAGTGATTGCAACGAAAGGCTATTTGTTACTTCATAGGTGTGGTGTCCGTGGCACAGTGGTTGCGTACTTGGACTAGCGATCTCATGGTCCAGAGGTCGAACCCGGAAAGTGTCATTGGAAGTCGGCAGGAAGGGCATCCGGACTACAAAGCACCACAACGCTCCAAACAAAGTCTGACTTAAGTCAGCACCGTCCAGGACCCCAGTAGGGATAAAAAGTGACGTAAAATCCGTAAAAAAAATAGTGCTATTACTTTATCCTGTCGGCCCTCGTGACAATGTACTGTCATCGATAACTGATATGTAAAGAGTTGCTAAATCTTGTCTATCAGACAGTTCTATTATTTTGTTATAAAATTATATCATCTGAAAGCTTGATTGGTAATAATCTAAATGTTGTAGCATGCTCAGTCTCTCCTGCCGGCATAAGTTAATGAATTGACCAAAATATTATACTTCTTAGTCTACTAACCACAACTGATCAAACAGAACATCAACGGTCTGCCAATTTGATGTAAACTAAATAAATAGACAGGATATAAAGTTTATTGGATTTGATCATCCTAATTAATGAATGAAAGTGTTAGATGTCTTTGAGCATCAATTTTTTTCGGTAAACCTTATTCGCACTCCATCGCTTTTAAAATTCAACTAATTTTAAAATCAATACATCATGAGAAAACTGATAGATCATACTATCAGTTAATTTTCATTACAAAAAAATTAATTGTCTGCTTGTTGAAATCCTCTGTCGAAGAAAACCTTCGATTTTTTTGTGGGACGTACTGACCAGTTATGAAATATAGATAAATGTCAAAATAGAGAAACATCATGAAGATGTCTCGGGACTGAGAGGTGCACAGAAAGTGTGGTGATTGCACCATCTCGTGGTGACACGAATACTCTGTCCATTAACATTAATGTGCGCGTCGGATGATTAGAAATCTGCATAAATTTTGTAAGAAAATCAACGTGATTATGAAATTAATAATCCAAATTCAAATTTTTAAGAAACTCTCCACTCGAAGAACAAGATTGATATGTCTACAAGCTTACAAGTACTAATAAGCTCACAAGCACTCGTTAATCCACATGCAAACTATCATTGCACTTTTAGTGCTAGAACGGAGAACAAATATCGACAATCGACATATTATTTCCCGTATGAAAGCGATCGACCTGATGGATGTCGAGAGTGGATTTATAATTTAGCAACACTTACGCCAAATCAGTTGTAAACTCGTTCAACTTTGAAAGCTGAATGGGATTTGCAGGTTTCCGTCGACAGTATCTGTTTGACGCGTCACTTGTTTTTGCTAATGCCTTCTTCTCTCTCTTCATAATTGTTTTCAGATTCCTAGGTCCTCCATTCTTCTTTTTGTCGACCATCTAAACATGCAAAAAAACATTAGCTATCATAGGTGACATAAAAGGAAAATCTAAAATTCATAAAATCAGTAAATAAAATGTCCAGCACCGAAAAAGTGTGAAAGTTACCAAGAATTATCTTTCCATGAAGCAGTCAGCACATAGTTTCTCTAAAATTCGTGGAAAGTACAGAATTTTTATGCATGTTGAAACTGAGCACATTCTGAAGCATTCAACCAAACATAACCTTGATTGTAGTATGTTAGGACATAGGATATGAAAAAAACATCGTTATGAAAAAATTGCTTTATTGATCATTTCGAAATAAATGTTCCTTGTCAGAAGTGTGCATCTTTTTAACTGTTTTTCCACTTAGAAGTCTCATTTCCATTTACCGCTTCTCTCTAATAGCAGCTCATCTCAAAGGAGTCAAAAGTAATAGAAACCCACTTCTCCAACAAACTCTCATTTGTGAAAGATACAAGGTTCCATCGTCTTCTTGTACTTCATACTGCTTCATTCTGAGCGTGCATTCATTGAAGCTCTTGGAGCTTTGAACTTGCTGACCTCCCATAGCAGCACATTATTGGGTGTTGAACCAGACGAACTGTTGAGGAAAAATTACCCCAAAACACACAAGTTTCAATAATGCTATTCGAACACATGTTATTGCCAGCGCTTATTAATGCTTTTTTAAAAGCATAATTCATTTGACCATCAAAAGCCTGTTAAGTCAACGGAAAGCCTTCAATACAATGTATGTCGTCCTTCGTCTGCATCGTATTATCATGTAGTATATAAAATCTTGTTGATCCTCGATTACTAATAGGAATTAATAATAAGGAAAAATTTATTAAAGAGAAATAAAATAATCTGAAAGAGTGTTCTATTGAAACTGCATACTTTTCATATTTTCTATGGTCATCCCCTCTGTTTAATTTTGATCGTGCATGATCCTGGTGCCCTCTGACTAACCTCTCGGATCTATCACTTTTTCAGAATTGTAAATTGAAAACATTACACTTACATTTATGAAAATTTAAATTGTATACCAGACAATACAGGGTGATTCAAAAGTCGGTGCAAAAAGTAAACGGCGATATCTCAGTGATTATTTAAGATATCAACCTAATTTTTTCTTCTTTAAGTTGTCAAAGGAATGGGATTTGATAATATATTTGTAACATTAGCACACTAATTCATTCCGTTGCTGAAAATTTCAGAAGTTTTCGCTATCATTTATATGCTTTATAGTTGCTCGAATTATTCACTGCATCGTACTTGCAATCTCTGTTTGCTGACTCAGTGCATAAGTATCCAGTTCATAGATATCCAACATTTAAACATACAAACTGATGTTCAAGTTCATAGATATCCAACATTTGAACGCAAAACTGATGTTAACAAAGACACAGGCATCATTCGCTATGGATTTTCAGACGCGAAAAGAGCTGTTAAAACTTTATCATCAGAATGGTGAGAATGTGACTTCTTGTATTCGAGTTTATAACCGCTTGCATAATGTTAAGAAATGTCGATTTTCTTACAATGCCATCAAAAAGCACGGTTTGATGAAACTAGGTCTGTCATGGACCGACCTATCACTGGAAGACCTTCAGTCCTTCAGAATTGCATTGAAGATGTGGATCTGACTGTTCGACATCATCAAACTGACAGTCCTCTTGGTGCAACATCGACTCGTCGCATCTCTGATGAAATTGAATTATCACAATCGAGTGTATGGAGAATCTTACGTCATCATCTTCGTTTACACCCCTACAAGCTTCAACTCTGTCAAGCAATTTCTGAGACAGATAAGATATCCAGACTTGAATTCTCAGACCACATAAGATCTCTGTCACCGACTCAAGTAGGAAATATTCTGTGGTCCGACGAAGCAATATTCCGACTCGATGGTGTCGTAAATAGACGCAATTGCATAGTGTGGGGAACAGAGAGGCCACGCCCAGTTTCACAGAGTCTCCATGCCAATCAAGTCAGTGTCTGGATGGGATTCTCCAAAGAACTAAAGCTGACCCCTTATTTCTTTGAAGGGACAGTCACAGGTGACAGCTACCTTAAAATGCTCCATACTCATGTCATTCCACAACTTCAGTCTTCGGGCAAGATGAATGATATAACCTTCCAGCAAGATGGGGCGCCACCTCACTTCGCCAAGAAAGTTTCTGAATTCATAAAGGAAGTGTTTGGTGACTGTGTAATTGCACGTGGATTTCCCACCAGGTGGCCACCCAGGTCTCCGGATCTTTCCCCATTAGATTTTTACTGTGGGGTACACTGAAAAACAGGGTATGTCATCATGGAAGGCCAGGCTCCATGGAAGAGTTGAAGAGCCGCATTACGAACGAAGTTGCCTTGTTGAATCAGTCAGAACTGATAAATGCTATCTCAGACGTTCTTTACCGAGCGGAATTGCTGGTTGAGGTAAATGGTGATGTTTTTGAGTATTCAAAATGAATCTTTGTTTTCTTAATATGATCATTTGAAAATCGCTTGTTATTATCTAAAAAAAGTCTTGAAGAGAAAAACATAGTGGGAATAAACAAAAATTGAATTAATACATTAATACAAAATAATAATTAGTGTGCTAATGAACAAAAACTGAAATAATAAATTCAGTTAAAAAAATAATTAGTGTGCTAATGTAACAAATAGATTATCAAATCCCATTCCTTTGACAACTTAAAGAAGAAAAAATTAGGTCGGTATCTTAAATAATCACTGAGATATCGCCGTTTACTTTTTGCACCGACTTTTGAATTACCCTGTACTTGTAATCGTACTTACAATTTTTATACATGTTTATTGCAAATAGACATCGGATCTGATTTACGAGTAGCTTCATTGATTTTGAACCTCTGCACCAAATGAAGGTATCACTTCAGAAATTTTACGATTATTATTACATATTTAGCCGAATTATTCAAGAACGCAATTCAATTGACATCATTGCCATGTGTCTGAAAAGAATGCCAAAACGAAAGCCTACAATGCTAAATGCATCACATATGTTAACAAATATGCTTAAATAAGACTGTCGTTTATTATGCCTGAAATATTATCCTATGGCTGTGCTAGGTAACTTGTAGCGTCAAAAATTGAAGGTGTGCATGAGAAATAGGGTCAGAAAGTAAGCTAAAATCAATCATAATCTATAGTTCGAATAAAATCAAAAATTAATTAACACTTCAAACACAGTTCATAGCAATATGGCTCGTACTTAGATGATAATATCAAGACAGTTGCACAAGTGTGTTGTGCCTTGTTGCTCTGTCTACAGCGGTTGCACTTGGCGAGGATTTTTTGCTTGAGTCCAGTTGCCCTCGCCAAACATCGATTGGCTTTCATGGACAATACTTTGTTGACTGCCTTCTGTTTGACAGAATGCATCCTTCGCCTTGTTAATATGACCTTGTTTTGCTCGCTCCTCTTTGTAAAGTAAGAACTTCTTCCATCTTTCACCTTTTTTTCAGCGGCTGCCATTGAAGAATATGCTTCATCTTGTTTTCGCTTTGCTTCGACAACCTTCTCGACAATCCTTTGTTCGTCGGATGCCAGACTTTTTTTTCGGATACCAGTTCAACAAAGTCATTTCCCGACAACTCCTGAAGTGATGATGACCGAACTACATCCCTTACACTAGCATTTTTATCTTAATAAAGGTGCGGATAGGTAGTGGCCGTGGGAAGATTTCAAATAGCACTGGTAGTGGATGAGTACGGAGAGAGAACAATGCACACACGAGTAACAATAATGCGTCGAGCAGACGAAGTCAGATCAGGCTGTCGACATCGTCACACTTCAAGCTATCGTCTCTAATGCAAAAAGTACCTGTCCGATCTGCATACAATTTTGTATGTGGGTAGAAAATATACTCAAGAATGTCTACCTGAAGTTTGGTGACGATTGATTCATTTATGCAGATTTTAGACAAATTTGAAAGCCTGGGGGAGATAACCCATAAGTACCCAGAAAGCTCACTCCTGTCTTTGCGAAGGATGTGCGAGAGTTGAATGAACGCTCGCTCCGTTTCCGCACTGTCAGAAGCCAGCCACAGACAGGAATGCACAACTTTTCCTAGAATTGGATATCTCAATTCTCCTGATTCTTTTGTGGCATTCAGCATTTCTGACCAGCATTCGTCGATGCGACTGTGATTCTTGACGAGCTCGTTCATACATGGTCAGCTGCGTAATTTCACCCCTCACTCGAGATCAAGATGAGTGTGAACATCAATATATCCCGAGGGGCAAATGCTTCGATATAAAAGAGAAGTTCAAATACTTGTGCTCAAAGATATCGGCAGATGGGGAATCGCTACATATGCGTCGGCGTGTAAATGCATAGTGGCTAAATAGCGGCAATGCACCGGTGATTTATGTGACTGCTCATCTTCAGTTTCACTCAAGCTGAAGTCAAAAATAGATAAGTCTGTGGTGAGACCGGTAGCACTCTATATCACTATATGCTGGGCTACTACCGCTGCACACGAGCGTGCATTGCATACAATGGAGATGAGGATGCTGCAGTGGTCACTAGGAGTTGCGTTGAAGGAGCACGTAGAGGTGCGGCGCCGAATGCAAGTAGTCCCAATCATGGAGAAGATGACGGAGCAGCGGATAAGACGGTTTGGACACATGGAGTAAGGCGCGGAGAACTAAGTGGCGAAACATTCGACACCATTGCAGATGCCGGGACAACGACCACGCGGCCGGCCAAGGAAATGATCGACCGACAGGATTCGCGAGGAGACCTGCGCGCGTATGGCCTGACCAAGGAAGACGACGCACTCAACCGGCACCATCGGAGGAGATTAATCCGCGTGCCGGATCCGCACGAGCGTGACTTGGACTCCAGGAGAAGAAAAAGAAGATATTACTTAGTGTAAGGACAAAATAGTACTTTCTCCCAATTTATCTCATCAAAAAGCTAAAATAAGCATGCAAGTATACAACAAGCCAGATTCTAATGCAATACAACCATAGGTTCCAAGTCATCGCCCAACAGTCAGCTAAAGCTACTTCACGGCAAAGTGAATGAAGAATACTGTTTCCAATTTTCGAGCAAAATGCTACAGAACTTCATTCCGAGAACCCTGATGCTGAAATGCATAATGCACTGTATACAGGGAGTTAGAGGGTATTATTTACCATATACTAGTGATCAACGAATCAAATGAATTGATAGCGACTCTCTGATCTGTGGCATGGTGGCTAAGTTGATATATTGGCCGTGTGGTAAAGTCTCGAGATTGTCACTGGAAGTACGCAAGGATATCCGCACTAAAAGTATCACAACGTTCCAGTTAAAGTCTGTGAGCACCTTCCAAGCCCTCAGAGGGGGAATATGGTGACGGTAAATATATGCGGCATAGCATGCATATGTAAGATGGTGGGAAGTTGGTGTACACTCTGGACAAAAGCTCCGGTGTTATGATGTTCTTTTTCCGCCCCCGCCCCCACCACTCCCAATTGCTGACCGGAAAAGTATATCAGATATCCGCTATCACTTAATTCCCAATGGAAAAAGAGAGGCAAGTGCAAACTTAATGAAGACTCCTAGAGACTACAAGACTCGATGTCTCAGTATCGGAACTTCAGTTCAAAGAGGGAGAAAATTGAATAACACGGAATCTAAGAGTCAACTTCCAAAAATTGCAACTGCTTTTCTCCCGGAAATTCTAAGCTATATTACACTTTCCGCCCGGAAACTGACAGCAGGGGAAAGTAAGAAGAAAAACAACGACAATAAAGGTATGTACAGAAAGAGCGACTTATGAAATGGGATTTAAAACAGAATACGGTGCTTCACATCATTTCATTGAAGCTGTTGTATCACTGACATTCTGTTTAAAATTGTATCAGGCTATCAGATAACACTAAATATTATTTAAATCAAATTTGCTTATACATATGCAAATTAAATGATAAACAAAGAAATGCACTCTTACTTAGAAACGAGTTCCGGCCGGATCAGTCAACTTCATCAGTGTCAAGGTTTATAAAATGAACTTTATCCTTAAAATTGCCACACTAGGGACTTGGTCATCATGCTATGTATAGTTGCTGCTCTGTTACTGAATGTGCACGAAATAGAAATCCGCAGTCAGAATTCGCTGGAGTTACTTTCACTTCGGATGCCCTTCCTTCCGATTTTCACACAGGTCCAACTGCTAAGTCCATTCTACATTCGAAATACAAACTCTTTTGTGTAAATCTGCAAGCACTGTGATCCAAAAAGGAGACGATATTGTGGCAGGTAGCACAGGTGATAGTGGAAACCTATGAGGGCCAATTAGAAGCAGGCAATAAACACCTTCTCTTCTGATATCAATTTACAAGTTGTAGTTGTTGAAATGTCGTCAAAATATCTTAGTCACAACAAATTGACAACTTTAGGCAAAGTCATTCGGTATCATATGCAGGGTCTGGATGTCCATGGAGCGAGACTTTTATTCCCGGACCCATCCCATCCCACGGGCCCATGTACTTCAAACTATCATTTTCAGCAGCTTAGTATGCCACTTTGAACGTAATTACATGCATATTCATTTCCTAAGTTAAAACTGAAGATAGCAGTGGTGTATAGGCAGGCCCACTTGTATCGGTACATACAATGAATAATCGGGTAAGTGCTCATTGGCATACTTAAAATAGAGTGACAGTATGGCAAGAAATGTAACAAATAGGCATATTGCAGAAATGGGCCACAACTTTGCCTAATAATTCATGCACTAATTACAGGTCTACCTAAGTATGATTGTGTAAATAAAGATGGATGCGATTGTGATGAAAAAATAACTTTCTGCGGATACTAAATTGATTTATCATAATAAATCCGCAAAAGGTTATTTTTTCATCACGCTTCCATTCTGGATACGAGGATCATCTGATTTATTTGGAATGGATGCAATTGTCGTATATTGAATATTGATTGTGCAATTTTTGCTCAATAAAGTAAATGTACTGTATGTTTCATACTCGTGAACATTCAAACGCGAGCATGCTTTTCAACCGGAATTATGACTTGCGTCTGTAAAGGACATCGTCATGTTATAAATGACTTATTCCGTCAATAAAATGTTGAAAATTAGGTCATGCAACGCAGATATTGTTTTTCATGACTTATTCTGTACATACAACAAGCTGGTCGTTGGCTTGTTGATTAATCCAATGATAGAATTAATCCAATGCGTTAAATCCAATGATAGAATCCATGCGTGTGTGTCAGGGCATTGACAGCTAGATATACAAGGTCATAATATCCTAACCATCATCAATATTAAATGATATTGCTGTTCTCTATGATAGAATTGATTACAAACTGAATAAATTAGGCTTGGCCAGGTTCCCACTCTGATAACATTTACGCAATCGTCTCTAATATACTACAAACTGAAAGTCCAATTCAAATGAAATTTGGTCTGTAGCTAAATTAGTATCTTCATTAACTTATATATCAAACTTTATGGCAATCGGTTGAGTTTGATAGTAGAGATAGACTTCAGCAATTTGGATGAACTTCTTAATTAGATAAGCTTGCTAAAAGCGATGCTTCAAAATATTCAAAATACATTCAAATAATCCATTTCATGCATTGATATTCGGATTGACATTTGAAAATTTCTCAGCGCGTTGGGAACCCACAGTCGGATGGGTCCCCCATTGGCCATCCTTGATTGTTCACAGACTTTGATATGTAACCCTTCAGAAATTCACTTGCATTCTGATACAATGTCTTTCTGTCTTGACGTTCAAATGAATCAACAGCGTGCTAGTTCATTATTTTGAGATGAACAACATTATCGACCGTCACTATTTTCAATAACAACACATTCATAGCAATGATTAAATTAAGCGAGAAGTGACGGAAGAAACAAAGGGAATCAATACGATGAAGTGTATTACTTCCTATCAAAGAACATGGGATAGACTTTGACGGCATCGATAGAAGACAATTGCAATTGCTGTCGGTAATGCACACTGCTTTCTTAAATTAACTCAAATTAAAGCGTAGAATGCTAGAATCTGCAAACGTGTCATGCTAATTCAAAGAAAAAAAGATGAAGTGAAGACAAGGAAAAGATCAAATAGTTATACAAAAGAAATAAGGTCATGAAGAATTAATCAAGCAACTTTTATTACCATTAAGTACAATCAACTAATAAATGGCACGGATCCGAAATCACAATTACTTGATTGCTAAGTTCGCATCCATTGCAATGAATTACATGTAATATCCGTAGTTGCGATTCGTAATGAACTCTTCCACTTTCACGGTGCTGTGACGGAATGGGGAATTACAGTTCTACGAAGGAGTTGTACCGTAGGGTGCACTACAATCCCGGGATTACGATCACGAATTTTCTCAATCCCGGGATTGAGAAAACACTGCTAGATTCAAGCAGACTGCGATTCTGTCTACGATTTAATGTTGGCTAAATAGGCGTACCGACTCCAAATGGTAATAAAAGACTAATATCAATTGTAATTGTAAATCAATGATCACGAATGTGAGCAATTTCTAAGATTATTATTTGCAGCTTGAGAATTTGTAATGAAGCACCTCATGTAAGGTACGTTCACATTTTTACGAGATGAGACATTTTTAAAAATAAGCTTTCACGTCTTGTGCCTTGTACAAAATTCTCTTGTTCATTTCATTTAAACACCGATTACATGATCAAGAGAGGTGATTTGAAGAATAACAAAACAGTAGGTTAGCCAACCGAAACTCTAACGAAGTTTACTTGCATGAATGTCTGTTTGAAATATTATTTCAATATGCACATGTTATTCAAGGTGCGATCGCTGATACGATTTTTGACTTTCGAAGCAAAGGTCCCAGCGATGCTGAAGGCACGCTCGCACTCAACGCTAGACGCTAATTGGTGGCACAGAACGAAGCTATCCAGCCACAAATGACCAGCCTTCCGCACGACAGATTCTATGGAGGAGGATTTGTTGACTTCGAATCTAGGAAGCACTGCAGTCGCGGATTCTGTTTAAGTCGCAGTGCAACTTAGTTCCGAGTTTGATGAGACGTAGATCATATCGAAAGTAAACTTGGTACGCGTGTCTAGTGTAAAGATAAAGTTGGTGATTTGTTCCGCAGAAACGCTCAACAAGTCACCAGACTCAAGGAAGAGTAATACCTGAGTCATAAGGTTTTCCTTTGCTAAATTTATAAACTAAACAATTCACAGATAACGAAGTCAATCCCAAAAAATTCCGAGATTTGAATAACAAATTTTTTTAAAGATCGTGGGATCCGGGATTTTGGCATTGTACACCATATTGTGCCGTTAAAGTGTTACGGTCAGAGAATAACAGGTGGAGCAATATAGCAGGTGGTATTGCTTCAGTATCATTGGATTTAGCTACGTTAAACTACGACAAATATGCCAACTTTGAAGTTAGAAATGCAATTGTTCAGGTTTAAATGAAGAGTTGTCGGATGAGATGATAGCAAGTAAATATCGACAATGATTTCAATTTCAATAGTGATTAGCACATAAAATATGTGTTGCAAATTTCATTTAAGTATGCGTAATTAGGACTTCGTCCCCGGGAATTCCAGATTATTTTGAAGTACCGAATACGCGAGAATTCAGAACCCTGCAGAGAAATTTGTCATGAAATTCCTCCATTGATACGAAAAGGATTGCTGGTTACTACTTACTATACCGGTCGCTGCAACATATAGACTTTTGACAATAGCGATGACGTCCACCAGCAAATAAATGATGTGTTTGCAATGTGATATTGCCTTTGTCTCATCATGCTTGGTTTGTTGGCTTACAATGCTTTGTGCCTACCATTACAATAGATTATTGAAATGGCGGTTAATAAAATCAGTCGTGTATTATAATCAATCGGAAACGAACGATTTTCTCTATGCAATCATAGCAAATCCGTTTAATAAAATCAGTCATTTAACAATATCATTTCACTTTGGTCCGTGGTGATTTTAATAAGCGGACTCTGCTATGTGACCACACCTTAATAATAAAGCATCAATACCTTTCAATGAGCAAGAATAATACTGTCATTTTGATAAGAGCTACCTCACGGCATGGCGTTCTTTACATACAGTCTGTGCTTCCTGGGATCCTGAGAACACACGAAACCATGGACGGAATATACGTACAATCACATAATAGAACAGAATACACTTACTTACAAAGTGACAGTGCAGATGCCGATAAAATGCCGACAATCGACATGTAGTAGTTTCTCAAATAATTTCTTGAAAATTTAATGTGATTGAATTATTTTCCATTTCTAAAACTCTTAATTCATTTTCAAATCTCGAAACTGAACAATATTGAGGCCTATAGTCCATATCCTTGAATAAATCTAAATTATTCCATTGCTTAAAATGCGCAATCATTGCAAGAAATTATAATTTAACTGATCTTCGAAATTCGAAAATTACAATTAATTGTTCAGAAATAAATAAATAAATAATAATATAATATAGATAAATAATTCATATATAAATAATTTGAATAATAAATAAATATCTAATTTCTTAAATGAAATCAAATTTCCGACATCCCTTGCAAAATACGCTTCTTTAACATCAGTCACCTCAACATGGGACTCATTAATTATCCGAGACAAAAGTACTGGGAAAATGTTGATGCTCTAAGTATATACCTGACATTTTTGTGTAGCATACGTAATTGCTGAAGTACTAAATGTAGATAATCAGGAAATAAGAGATCATTACATTTGAGATAGCATATGACCTATGACAAACTTGAAGCAGTGCTTGACGGAACACTTCCTGATTTAAATGCCTAGGTTAATGTTAGAAATTTCCATATTTTGTTTTGTATACGCTCCTTTCTTTGAGGTTAGTTGAATACTTCGAAATTTCTTTCGGACACGTTAATGCGAAGACTTTAGGAGTGGGCCATCAATAGGTCGATTTTCAAATGGAATACAGTAAAACGTGGAAATGAAATATCTTATAACACAAAACAAAAGCGATAATGGAAGGACAATTTATGAAAGAGCTGACCGCATCAGCAAAAGAAGATATCAAGAAAACTGGAAGCAAAATTCCGGCTCTGGATAACATGGCTCTAATAAGCAATTATGCTTGATAGCCGACGATGCATACAACACAGAACATTTGAGACCCGAATAGAGTGAGTCCAAAATTAAGCCATGTCTTATTTGCGCAATACTCTATTTGCCGCCTTCTCTTAACTTTTCACATGAAGATTTTCTTAGATGATCTAAATTAAATTCTCTTTAGAAATCATAACAACCTCCAGTCGTGATTTACGGATAAATTAGAGACATACAAATGTACATAAGATATCAACGTCATCCCTCTCCTGGTACGTCACGTCGACAAATGAGCAAACTAGATGTGGGAGACCGTCAAACAGTCGCAACTGACACCAAGTAAGGGTTATTAATCTCCAATGGGAGTGTTGAGTAGCTATCGATGAGGCCATGTTCGAGCCGTGGACCCTTATAAGCTCTGAAACTATCTGACCACCTAAGAAACGAAAATAATGTACAGCGTGGAATCGACATTGGCGTTCGAAATTGACGATTATTTAAAAAGAAATTTATGATGAATTAAAAGAACTAACGCAAGATTAAATTACAATTCAAAATAAATGCACGTGGTGCAACTTGAACCCACGACCATCCACATTATCTAGACTAGCTGTTTTAACCAACATGGATGAAAAAATTGAAGCAGACATTGGGCAACTTGCGACTTGGTAATTGCATAAATAACAAACAATATAGAATAAAACGTTTGAGATTGAAGTTGAAGTCATTTTAAATATAGTATTGCAAGCTTTGATAATAGGACCCGAATGACCGCGGACGCACTTGGCCCATACTGAAGTGGGCATATAATATCATGGACCAGGGGATAAACAAACTTTGAATCAGGCTCATCAGACATTTAGAAGGCCATGTCAACATAGGCCCAATAGTCATTTTCACATGAACGCGGTCCTTTATCGCTTCCACTGATTGCTTTGAAATCTAAATATGGCGGATTGACATAGCAGTTTGGATTTTCAAGAGGCAAAATAATATGTATGTGTGATATCGGCAACTTCTAACGAAATTCACAATCATCTATGTCCAGTAAATCTCTGATTTAATAACGATGTGAAGCTGAATATGCGTCATTAACCAAATTCGTCAAAACAACTGATAACAGTCGCATGATCAAATGTCTGCATCACTCATTTCAAGCTGGTAAATGCTGTACACTTTTAATCTCTACGTTCAAATAGACTGCACTGGTCAACTGCCGGTGTCGAGAATATGGACAAACCGTTCACCCGGTGATAAATACAGTTGTGCATCAAAATCATCGGGTTCTGTAGTTAATTATTATGGATAAGGGATACTCAAAATAAAGCATGTTATTTAAGATAACTCCACTTGCTAATCGGATTATACCGACAGCCGGACCCTGGATACTCAGCCATTTTTCTTATTCCATGCTAGAGGTCTGCATTCGTCTGAAATTTACCTTCATCACGACACGAAGTTTTTCAGTCGATACACTAACTGTGGTCTCCGTGGAACAGTGGTGAAGTGCTCAGCCTAGAGATCTTTTGGTCCAGAGGTCGAGCGCCGAAAGTGTCATTGGAAGTCGGCAGGAAGGGCATCCGGACTGAAACTACTACAACGCTCCAGAAACGTTTGATTATGTCAGCACCTTTCAAGCCTCAAGTATGGGGAGTAGTGACGTTAAAGCTTCATTTTTATCACACGAACGCGAATAAAATTCTTTAGGACGACAAAAACCGGGACAGCGGAAGACGATGTCAGAAGGGCGCCTTTTATGCCAGTTTTTCGACCATAGTATACCTATGGAATATATTCTAAAATGCTGCTGACATTGAAAATATAATTTAGTTGTGCGGAAATACATGTATGTCATATGCCATATCAGGCGCTTATCCGTTGAATAAGATTTAAGAAACGGTAGAATTTTCAGGCATTTCCATTCAACTTCTAGTTTATTCATTAACCAAATTAATCGGAAAGATTATACGTATATTCAAGT